>VDFB02148304.1:129997-256857 GCA_007258455.2 Sequoia sempervirens
AGATGATGGATAGCAACATCAGGAGAGGGAGTAAGGGCCATGATAGGATCTGGATTTGTGGTAGTAGGCTCATGCGATGGAGATGGAGATGGAGCAGTGGAAGCTTGAATGACAAGGGGATCATGGGATGGAATGGATGGGGGACTGTGATCTTGAGGTGGACTAGATGGGATGGTAAGATCTTGATCTGGAGAAGGGGATATGTTGGCATGTTTTGGATTAGACTCTTGGCATGACTCATCGTGCACGGGAGGCATGGTAATGGAGTCTTGTTGGGACTCTTCAAGTGGGGAAGATGGAGGGATCGAAGATTCACGAGGTTCATTGGAATGGGTTTTGGTGCTACTAGGGGTGGGAGGAGTGGATTGGATTTGGGTGGATTTAGGAGTAGAGGGAGTGGATTGGAATTGGGTGTCTTCGATGGATTTGGTGGTTCTTGGAGTAGGAGATGGGGGTTCAATAGATTTAGTGGGTTCAATGGGTTCAATGGTTTGAGCAGTACTAGGGGTGGTAACATCAATAATAGGTGTGGTATGGAGAAGGGTCTCATCACTAGTGATCGTGGATGATGGATCTAGATGGCATGGTTCCATGACTTCAAGATTTGGAGTTGGGGATGGATTCTTTGTAATGAGTCCTTGGAGAACTTTTGAAATGAGAGACTTGCATATGGTTGGCTTGGCTAGGGTGGTAGAAATGGATGAGGGATTATGGATTGGGGGACTAGGGTTAGATGGAGGAATGGGATTGAATGTAGGAGTATGAGTAGATGGGGGATTAGGATTGGATGGAGGACTCAGTATAGATGGATGAATGGGATTGGATGGAGGACTAGGAGCAGATGGAGGACTAGGATTGGATGGAGGGTTAAGGCAAGGATATTGGAGTGGTGAATTAAGATAGGGGAATATGGATGGGGAATTGTAATAGGAGTATCGGGACTGAAAATTAGGATGTGTAAGAGGACAGATGTTGTATAAGAGGATGATGTAGATGAAGGACATGACAAATATGGGGATGAAGAAGATACTGGATATCCATTATCAAAGGTGGCATAAGGAGCATGATTAGGCATGGATGAAGACATAACGGGATAGCTCATAGGAGTAATTGGATTTTGGAAAGTGGGTGGAGAAAGCTTACTAGATATGATAGTGTCAAGGGGATCTATGTCGTATACCTCTTGATCGACAAGACTTTCATTATTGTCGTCAACATAATTAGGGTTTCCCTTGACTACTATTGATGGAGGATGAGGATTCATGATGATAAAATAAAGAGGATGGATAAAAGATTTTGGATGGGAACGGATTAAAGCTCAAATCAAGATTTTGGTCAAGCTCAGATCAGGATTGGACAAAAGCTCAGATTAGGATGATTGGATGATGCGATGGGATTGATTTTGATTTGATGGGATTCAGTAGACTGATGATTGGATCGGGTAGATGATTTGATGAATTTGATTAAAGTACTAGATCAGTTTGATTGGATAGGATCAAATGATTAGATGATTTTGATTGGATAATTATGATTGGATGAACTTGATAGGATTGGTGTGCTTGGATTAATTAGATGATTGTATGTATTTGATTAGAGGAATGGATTGGTTTGATTACATAGGTAGAAAAAAAAGGTACCACTAGATAGAGCTCAAAAAATTAAGCAATTTTGGTTTTTGAATGAAGTTGATCCGATGCACGATTTGTAAATGACAGCCCTGGGAAGTTAGGGGCGTGTCCACCCTGCAATGCGAGGCGTGGCCACCCCGGGATGGTCAAATTATTGATAGGATGAAATGGAAGGTACCACTGGATAGAGCTTAAAAAACTAAGCAACTTTGGTTTTTGGACAAAGTTGATCCGATGCACGGTTTGTAAATGATGGCCCCGGGAAGTTAGGGGGCGTAGTCAGCTTTCTGTGATAAATCAGGGGCATAGTCAGCATTTTGCAGTAAATCAGGGGCATAGTTAGCAAAATCAGGGGCATTGACAGCTTTCTGCAGTAAATCAGGGGCGTAGTCAACAAAATCAAGGGCATTGACAGCTTTCTGTAGTAAATCAGGGGTGTAGTCAGCAAAATCAGGGGCATTGACAGCTTTTTGCAGTAAATCAGGAGCGTAGTCAACAAAATCAGGGGCATTGATAGCTTTCTACAGTAAATCAGGGGCATAGTCAACAAAATCAGGGGCGTAGTCAGCAAAATTAGGGGCGCTTCCACCTTTTTGCAGTAAAACAGGGGCGCTTCCGCCTTTATACGCTGATTATGAGTGGTGTTTGGTGATGTAAATGGTAAAAATTATGACGTTCGCTAGGTGAGGGTATGGACTTTTGAATGGAATATGAGGAAATTAGAATGATCGGGCACATTGAAGATGATTGTGGAGAATGAGTGGGGATTTAGAATGGTTAAACAAAGATTTGGAATGATAAGATGGAGGTTTAAACATATCTAATAGAGGTTTTGGGAGACTTAAAGTGATGAAACAGAGGCTTGGGATGATGAGATAATGGTTGGGAATGATTAAATGATGGTTTAGAGGCTAAACGAATCCAAATGGGGCGATTCCAGGTGTTTAGGAGGGCAAATTCGCCCCTATGTAGCAAAAATCAGGGGCGCTTCTACCTTAAACAGGGGCACTTCCGCCTTTCTACAGCAAAACAGAGGGCACTTCCGCCTTTCTATAGTAAGACAGAGCTTAGTTTTAATGGCAATGGCTATGGCAAGAACTCAAAATGATAAAGTAAGGCCAAAGTATCAAAGATTTCAAAGGTTTTTTACAAGAAAACACTTCAAGCAAGCACAATCATATGATTAATGTTAAGGGTATGGCCAGGCAAGGTCTTAATCTAGGATGCATAAGGCTTCTAGGGAGTCCTCGATATACTCTCGGTACGTGAGACACAACTGTGAACACCAGCCCGTCACAAGCATGAGTCAAGAACCCCAACGAGATACTAAAAGGCTCGGACCAACTCTTCACGTCTATCTAGGTATCACCCTAGCTTCGACACTTCGCCAATTACGACGTGACTGGATTGGGGTACAACTTTTGTTCTCCCCCCTTTATATACCCCGCTGGTATGCGTGGTTGGAATCGTCCCTTGGGGTAATGAAATCCCCAAGCAGGTCCCACTAAAAAGAAGACACTAACCGTTTCCAACTACTCTCCAGGCTCACACGAAGTGCAAAGGGAAAGTGAAAACAAATTAATGCCCCTTGGGTGACACAATAGTAGACAAGCACAGCAAGCAATAAAGGTTACTTCCCCCTAATTAGACTATGTGCAAACAACAAGGATAAATTTTTAGAAATTTGATCAAATAAATGGCCCTGCAAGCAAACGTTAGCTATCTTATCCTTCGTTCTTGGTCAATTACGCCATAATATGTTGCAGAACGTTAGCAAAAAACACCAATATCCTTTCCAAAACAATGTTAGAGGGTTATTACTTGAAAATAGCTAAAAATGAGAGCAAAAACGAAGCTAAAATGACTGTTTTACCTTCCAAACTGTGTTGTTTTGGGGCGCTTCTTCCTTTCTACAGCAAAACAGGGGAGCTTCCACCTTTCTATAGCAAAACAGGGGCGCTTTCGCCTTTCTACAGTAAAACAGGGGCGCTTCCGCCTTTCTACAGCAAGATCAGAGGGCACTTCCGCCTTTCTGTAGCAAAAGGTTAGAGGAAAAGAACCTTTCAAGATGAAAGGGCGTATCCACCCCTTTGCAGGAAACTTTATTAGTTTTTTAAAAAGTAAAGTTGTACACCCCACTGCAAGAAAGTGTTAGAAACAAACTTCTAAGTATACACCTAACTGCAGCAAATTGTTAGAAGAAAATGAAATTGTCAGATATAGGGCGCTTTCGCCTTTCTGCAGCAGACAAGAGGGAGCTTCTGCCTTTCTGCAATAAAGCAGAGGGTGCTTCCGCCTTTCTGCGGTAAAGCAGAGGGTGCTTCCGCCTTTCTGCGGTAAAGCAGAGGGTGCTTCTGCCTTTCTGTGGTAGGACAGAGGGCGCTTCCGCCTTTCTGCGGTAAAGCAAAGGGCGCTTCTGTCTTTCTGTGGTAAAACAGAGGGTGCTTCCACCTTTCTGCAACCTTTTCCTACAAAATTCTTAGCTAAAAAAAAGGTTAAATGCAAGAACCCGTTTGTGGGTCCCACCGAGAGTGCCAGAAATGTGTACCTTAGAATTTTACCCTACTCTAATATGCAAAATAACTAAAAATGCAAGTGGAAAAATACTAAGAACACTTCAATGATTAGCCTAAAGAGTGATAAACAAGGAAAAAAGATGAAATACAAACGTAAATCAATTATACCTTCCTTGCTGTTGAAAACTCCTTGGTTGGCCCTTGATTTTGATGGATTTGTGTGCTACTTGGATGGCTTTTTGGTGTAGCTAGATGCAAGATGATCAAAGTGGATGGATAAATGATAGTGAATGATTGAGAATGCAAATTGGTAGCATAATGTTACTCCAAATGAGAGTGTTAAAAATGCCCTTAAGGAGTGGGTATTTATAGAAGAATTTGAATTCTCTAGAGAATTCAACAGTCAAGATTCGTCCAACAAGGTCAAGATGAAGGGCTATGGTGAGTTGAGAACTGACAAGCCCTCACATCTTGACATGTGGATGGTGAAGTGGCTAAGAGTAGATGAGGTGGAAGTGAGGTGGAAGAGAAGTACATGATGTGGAGGAAGTACAAGTACCTTACAAGTACATTAGGAGATGGGAAGAATCTTGGGTGAATAAAAGTGAATTTTAAATTCACAATGATTGGAAGAATCTAGTGGATAAGACAATGTTCCCAAAAGGTGGGAGTTTGTCACATGTGACTTGATGTGACAAGTCAAAGATTCTAGAAGATGCATGGGAAAAGGGGACTTTGGAGGAACAAAAATGAATTAAAATTCCCCGGGGATGGGAAGAGTTGACCAAAGTATTGATTAGGCTTAATTAATTAGTAATTAGAAGATAAATGAGGATTAGAAGCCAACTTGCAAAAGTTGGAGGATGTGACACATCCTAATCAAGGATTAGGCATGTGCACATCCCTAATGAAGAAATTAGGAGATGGATTAGAATTAGATGAAAATGACATGTGAGGAATTAAATAAATGTATTATTTATTTAATTTATTTGATAAAAGGAGGATTAAAAGAGTAAAGTATTTAATTATTAATTAAATACCTTAGGGATTTGGCAGAATTAAGGGTATTAATTAAATAATAGTAATATTACTTAATTAACTTGGATAAGAGGATGTTTAGATGAAAAGTGATAAATTTGGATAAATTAAGTGTCCAAATTTGGATGTCTACAATATTTAATAATTTTTATTATAGAATATAATATATAATAATAATATACTCTATATATGCCCCCACGGGTTAGAGTAGTTGGTCTCAAGTCTCGGGTTTGCTCCCTGAGGTCTTGGGATCAACTCTCAAGCCCGGTATGAACCCCGTCACAGACACTAGGGGGCGGTGCTGGTTATCCCGTGACCGTAGGGATTAGTCTCGCCTCCCGCTCGCACCTCCCTGAACCAGTGTAAGGGTGGGCCGCTGGGCGGGGGCCGTGGGGATACCCTTCGAGACCAAAAAAAAATTAAGAAATAAAAAATAATATACTCTATATATATTATTATGTATAATTATATATTATGTAATTTAATCTATATTATATAAAATATATAATATATTAATTATATTTTGTATTGCATAAAAATATAATAATTATTAATTATAATAATTTTATATATGTAATTAATAATTTTATTAAAAAGTATAATTACGCCAAAGGCATCCCCACGTTGAACATCTCCCCTCTCTTTTAACGGTGAATGATGCAGATTGCAATGAACTACGATCTAACAAATGTCAGTTGTTCATCATTTTCGCCACTCTTTCAATTGTTTTTCGTCATCTGTGTTATTGTACTGAGATAGCATGAAATCCATTGATATGTAAGACAGATCTATAAAGGTTCCAGAGTTGAATTGAGATTGATACAATTAATTTCTACTGTAGTTTCGGGTGTCAAATTGCAGAGGAAACAGGGGATTTTTCATGTAAAGAGATTGTGTGCGAGTGTGCTATTGATGAAGAAAAATTGTTGGAAATACTTTTGGAGGTGGAAAGCATCAAAGAAATTGAAGAAACTTCCACATTGGAAATGCAAGAGTGTATACCTGTGCGCATCCCCAGGAATGTTCACTATGAATGAAATAGAGAGGTCGCCATCAAATCGTTTGGAACCGATAGTAAGATTTTCCTCATAGTCTGCACATATTAGGACCCATCCCCTCAACACCTTCGCTGGCCAGAGAATACTGTTGTTGTGTCCTGGTTAATCCTGTCACAGGTAGAAGCCACGCCCAAAGAGATGACCAAACTATGCTAATGCAATCCTGTGATACATGTATTGGTTAATGACGAGAAGTCATGATATGGCATTTTCTTCCTAGCGCGATGATCCTATAGAAACACCTCCAAATTGAGCAATGATCGACCCTCGAATGGTGACGTCTCTAGTACCGATGAAATTCGAGCCTTGAGAATATGGCCAACAACTAGAATTGTGTGTTGGATGTATGTCTTTGTCTCCCTGATAACAACAAATTGCATATGCCTTGACACAGGTGACATGATGTTGCCTCCACGTGGTGGAAGATAACTCCCAACTCCTTAAGAAAACCCTAAAGCAAGGGAAAACATAAAATCGTGGGTTTTGGCTTTATTTTATTTTATTTTCATTTTACCCAACAATTCTTTTTTGGCATGGCGAGCCCTCAGGTCAATTTTTTCACCCATGCATGTTGCTACAATGTGGGCGGCTACCACTAGAATTTGGATGCAAGAGGGGGGTTTCAATTTTTTCACCCTCTTACAGGTTTTGCCAAAAAAAATTTGTTTTTGATCACTTATTTGCCACTTTCAGAGCCCCAGTATTCTCTGGAGAAGTCGTATCCATATCAGAATCAAAAAATTACCAAGGAATTTGGTGTGCAATACTTTGTTAAGTCCCTTGATTTCAGAAAGGAGTTTCCCCCTAATAGCACGGAACGGTCGAACCTTGAGTTTCAAGTTCTCAAGGACTATAAGGGGATTCTTATTAGACATTCTTGATTTCATAAAGGAGTTTCCCCCTAACTGCCTTGAATATGAAGATAAGTATAGATTTAACACTAATGTGTGCTCTCACTTTGTCGCGTCGATGCTCGACATCAGGATTCCCAAGCCACTCGTTCTTCGCTTGGTAAAAGATATTTTTCCAAAGAAGTACCTAAATGTCTTTAGAGAGGTGGTGGAAAATGTTGCATTTAGTGGAGGTATTCTAACTACAAGCGACCATCATAAGTTCATTAAAGAAGATGTGGTTGTGTCATGGTTATCATTCCTGAGTGGTTTTTGAATCTAGTACGTAGGAAGAACATCGCCAGAGGGTTACCCATGCCTATCACTTCCTCTTCTACTTGTACAACGTGGTGCCATTCTATGATATCAACTGGTACACTAACTTCAGGAACCTGGTGTTCCCTCTACCACTTTCCATTGCCCCTACGGATGCTGCTGCTAGTGAAGACACTGCCTCTAATGATGAAATGGTTTCAGATGCTGCCATTGATGTTGCCATTGCTGCAACTCATGCCCATGACTAAATATTTCTCTTCATATTCCTTAAAAATGAAGCTCGTTAGTCTTTTTTTTGTATATATGCCTAGAAAAGGCCTTATCGTAGCATATATGAAAAAGAAAGTAGACTATAGATATATACTTTAGTAGCGTGGCCTTAGAGCCATTTTTTTTTTGTAAATACCAAAGCATATATATATAATGAAAATAAATCTTTATATAATCATCTTGTTTCATTTGCCTTTTGATTCCACAATGTGGGTTTTCCTTTTTTGTTCCTACATATATGTTTTTACTTAAATTCTGCATGTGAGAGTTGATTTTTTTCTTTGCTTTATGGGTCTTCTTAACTTTCTCTGCAATTTGCAATAATGGGTTCCATTCACTTCTACTTAATTGCACTCAAAGAATAAATTATTGAAAGACTAGCCGACAAAAAGAAACAAAGGAAAAAACACTATTCACATATTTACATCAATGAAACAAACCAAAGTTAATTGAATAATTTTAAATGAATTTGGTTGACCAAAATCCCCAATGGATCATGTTCCATGGTTTCTAATTTGAATGTGTTGTGTTCCTTGCACTGAATTATTCCTGAAGGGGCCTTCCCAGAGGCTATCAAACTTCCCATGTTGGTCGAGCTTTGCTGCCATGTCATTAAACTTTAGCACTAGGTCGCCATGCTTTAGACCTTGGTCTGAAGCCTTTTTATCAAACCATCTCTTAACCAACTGCTGGCGGTTGGTCATAGCTATCAGGTCCTTTTCTCTTTTCTCCTGCACTTCCAACAACTCGGCTAGCCACACTTCCATTGTGTTGTTTTTCTCTATCTCGAGATATTTGAGCAATTGCAATGTTGGAATCTCCATGGAGATAGGCACTAGGGCTTATTTTCCATATACTAACTCATACAGTGAGGTCTTGAGGACTTGTTTAGGAGTTATGCAGTCTACCTAGAGTGTCATCCAAAGGTTTTTATGTCATTCTCACTGGTGCTCTAAACCGATTCTTTTGATGAGTCAGACTAAATTTTTATTAGTTGAATATGCCAAGCCATTCCCCTGCAGATAGTAATTTAATGATGTTTTCAAGAATATATGTCGTTCATGAGTGTGAATTGTCATACCTTAGAGCCTAAGAAATCTTTGGTGTTGTTAGAGATGATGGTTTTAGGAGGGTCAAATTTGGTCACAATCTCCTCGAGAAAGTCTACTATCTTCGCCTTTGTTGCATTCTTCAGGGGCATGGCTTCGGTCCACCTTGTGAAGTAGTTTGTTGTCGTTAGAATCCATTCATGTCTGGCACTGGAGGCGGGATTAATCATCCCAACGAAATCAAGGCCCCATTATGCAAATGGCTCACCAAATACTATCGGGTTGAGGGACATAGTGGAATTTTTCCTTTTCCTTTTGAAGAATTGGCATTCCTTGCAAGCTTTAACCAAGGAATATGAGTCGTTAAATAGCATGGGCCAGAAGTACCTAGCACACATGATTTTGATGGCAGTGGTCTTTGCGGAGAAATTCCAGCCCACAAGACTACTGTGGGAAGTTCCTCTTGAAAATAATCCCTTCAATGAGTGCATATCCGTTGTTCTACAATCGATAGAATCTTCTCTTTTGAGAGGGAAGGCCAAGCAGATATTTTCATGTGTGCATAAATCTTACTTGGTCTACTAGCCAATAGCCTTCAGACTCAGAGTCATTCATTACAACCAACTTTGATTGTTCTTCTTCGGTGCTCATTTCTTCATTGTGTGCCAAATATTCGCACAATCCTCTTCCTTTGACGATCTTTGTGGGCCTGACCTCAATGTCATATTCAAGGATCTTGGTGATCCAATTAGCCCTTTTTTTGGTGATTTCTCATTCACGCACACTGGAATGCGCAACATAAACAACCACCTTGTTGCAAGAGATTAGGTGTCAAAACTTCTTGAGTCCCTTAACCATTGCAAAAGCTTGCCTCTCAACAAAGTTGTAGTTCCTCTCATATTCTTTTAGGGTTTGGGAGTGGAATGTTATCAGATGTTCTCCCTTTCCTTCATTATTTTTCTAGGTTAAGATAGTAGCAATGCTTAACTTACTACTGAATACATACATTATGAAGTCCTTTGATAAGTTTGGATTAACCAGTACAAGTGTTGAGGAAATAGCATCCTTAACTTTCTCAAAGGCTTCTTTGTCTTCTTTAGTGCATTTAAATAATTGATCATTTTTCAGCATTAGAGTGATTGGCCTAATTATTCCTACAAAATCATAAATAAATTTGCTCACAAATTTAACCTTTCCCAAGAAAGACTAGATGCCTTTCTTGTTGAATGGAAGGGGAAGCTCTTTGATTGCTTTCACCCACTTGGGATCAATTGAAATTCCTTCTTTGGACACTACGTGTTCCAATAGCTTGCCTTGCGTACTCCAAAAACACATTTTTTCGAGTTCAAGGAGACCTTGAACTCCTAGAATTTTTTAAAAACCATTTCAAGGTGATTGAAGTGATCATCCTTGCACTTAGAGAATATAGTAAGATCATCTAAATAGATCAGGATGATCATGTTGATCAACTCGCTAAAAGAAATATCCATGGCCCACTCAAAAGTGGCTCTCGCATTTGAAAGGCCGAAAGGCATTTTAGCATATGTGAATGTCCCCCACTTGGTAGTGAACATTGTTTTATGTCATTCCTCCTCCTTAACCCAAATCTGATTGTTACCAAAGAAGCCATCTAGCAAAGAAAACATTTATGATCTTTCCACTGTCTGCAAGATGGTCTCCATAGAAGGGAGTGGGTAATGATCCTTTAGGGATGCTCTGTTAAGGTCCTAAAAGTCAACACACAAGTAGATGTCACCGTTCTTCTTTTGAAATGGAACCAGGTTAGACACCCAAGGTTTTTCTTGATCGAGAAGACAATCTAGGACTAAATTAGCTTGGTTAGCTCTTGTGCCATCATAGCCTCAATCTTTGGATTAACCGGCCTTTGTTTTTGGCAGACTGGTTTTGCACCTTTCGTCAACTCAATTGTATGCCGGATGATGTCGGGATCATATCCCTTAAGGTCATC
The DNA here is from genome assembly GCA_007258455.2 of Sequoia sempervirens. Taxonomy (NCBI): domain Eukaryota; kingdom Viridiplantae; phylum Streptophyta; class Pinopsida; order Cupressales; family Cupressaceae; genus Sequoia; species Sequoia sempervirens. The sequence goes on from VDFB02148304.1 coordinate 140,692, forward strand.
ATATGACCAAGCAACTATCCCTTCATGTCTCTCATAGAAGTCAATGAGCCTTTCTTTATCATGATGTGGGACATCTTTCTCGACTTTGAGCTTTCTCCCATCTCCGACCAGAAGGTCCACATAGTCACTTTTGTTTGCAAGCTACAAATTCTATTTTGTCATTCCTTGCATTGTCACAGTCAAAAATATTTTCAAGAGTGACAAGCCCCTTCGGAAGGTTGTTGGATTTCTATTGGATGATTTGACTGTCATAGGCTTCAGCATCTTTGGTTGGAGCTAATTGGAAAACTCTCTTGACTGTTGGATGAACAAAGCGATGTGTTCATCACTATCAAATACTTGCTAGCTTTGATCATTATCTGGCATCATCGGTCGGACTATCACTCGTACAGAGTGCTTGTTATTCATTAGGTCAAAGGTAGGTTTAAATTGAGACCTAATTATGGCCATGCAGTTTGCATCAGTATTTTGTTCTCGGGGGACTGTCTAGATGTTGAAGGCTTCAAAACCCTTAATCAAGTCCCAGACCCTATGTTTGTAGGATCTCATGCGAACATTCTTGGCTACAGAAATTCCCTAGACTTGGTTGACCACTAGTTTGGAATCTTTGAACACCATCAATTTCTTGATGCCCATCCACTCTGCGACGCTCAAACCTTGCACTAGGCCTTCATATTTAGCTTCATTATTCAAACAAGTGAACTAGAAGCGGAAGGGCCGAAGTGTGTTTTCATTGTGTGGGGATGTCAAACATATCCCAACTCCTACGCCCACTTTGCATCTTGCTCGATCAAAGTGGAGCATTGATAGTTCAGAGGCTTGGTTACTTTCAAGTTCCTTCATGACCTTCAGAAGCACTTGATCTTCATCATAGATAACATAGGTCCCTAGCCGGTAGCATGATAGTTGTCAAAAGGATCAACATCTATGTATTCACTCAAAAGGACCTCTTCTTGATCGGTCTAATCTTCAATCACCTTTTCATCTTCTAGCAGTTCAATGCGATATATTTCTTCTTGAGTGAAAGAAGTACGGGCAACCTCAAAATTGATTCTAGCTTCATCAACCACATGTTTTGAACGTAGAGATTCAGAGTTTATCTTCATTTTGGCTCCGCGTTTGGTCCTTAGGATCAAGTGTGACGAATCTAGAGAAAGATACCCACCTATTTTTGAAGTAAACTCCCGAGATAGGTAGAGACCAAACATAGGGGGAACATCTATGATCACAGTATCTTGAGCGACTATGATACTAGGGCAAGCAAACAAAGTCAATGGGAGGTCCTTGATGAGGCCTATGGTCTCAACTTTCTTTCCATCAAGTTGCATAACTCGCTTCTTTAAAGGTTCATAGCTAAGTCCTAAGGCCTCAAATATCTACTTGGGCATGACTGTGGTGCTAGCACCAAAGTCAATCATGGAATTATGTAATAATTTCTCCCCTATAATGAGAGTTAAGAAGAAGGGTTTAGGCTTCAACTTATCTCTTACCTTAGCAGGGGCTTCCACTGTGCTATTTGTGAGAACTTTGGAAGGAGGTGATTGATCATTTGCCTTTCCTTTGAGCAATTGCTACTTTGGTTCAATGATTGGATCCTCCTGGAGAGCCTTTTGTAGCAATGTATTTTGTTCCGGAATAGCTAAGATATCCCATAGAGACACATTAGTGGGTGATTTTTCAATTGTTCCACCACATTGAACGGTGGTGGATTTGGAGGCTTCTGCTTGTTATAACAATTTCTCTTCACAGTGGACATTGTGGCACCACTGCGGAGGTACTGGGCATCTAGTTGGAAGCACTTTTGGGCTATGGACTAACTAGTTGTGGAATGATTGATTTACCTGTGAATCTCCTCTTTGAGTGAGTGTTGTAATTGGATTGTACTTGTGATGTTTTAGACATGGATTTATCATTGGCGAAAACCACATCTTCCTCTTCCATCCATGAGAAGAGCGCGTGATTGAGAGCAATATTTGTTTCTTACTCCAAAGACATCCCTTGCATTTGAGCAGTGAGCACCAAATTTTTCATTTGCAGAGAGGCATATATATAACCTCCATGGTCCGACGTTGTGCCTTAGTTGTGCTACTCCAGCACCTTTTGTTGTAGATTGCCTCATGGGCAGTTTCGAGGCATGTGTGAGTCACTGCAAGGGAAGCACCAAGGGTTGGTATCATCGACTAAATTATTCTTCCCCATGATTAGCTCTCTATTTGAGCTTAAGTTGGCACTTTGCAGCAAAGTGGGTATCAACACTATTTGATTTGTTGGTTGCACTTGCAGATTTGTGTGAGCACCTCCTTGGAAGTAGTTTTGTTGGTAAGAGGACCTTCTGCCTTGATAATTATGATAGGTCGGCTTCGAAGGCATGGCCTGGTTGCACTTGATAATAGTTATCTCATTGGCCATAGCCCACAACATCTCCTTGACGTCACTTATATCTTCTTTTGAAGACCCCAGGGATGTGGAGCCAACGTTCTACGGTGCGCTTGCGTATGTGTACATAGATTGGGGAGGAGTAGGCGTGCTAGTATATGAAATTCCCTGGGTAGGAATTGACACTTCAGGGAATATAGGCATGGTGGGCCAAGGTGGCAACTTCCCAACGTCTATCAGATTATTCTCTGCTTTAACTACAACATTGTATGCATCAGGTAGAGTTGTTCTACTGAGTGACTGGATCATCATTGAAATGTCAGCATTAATGGACTTGAGGTAGAACATAAATGCTAGCTCGACCGGTGGGCAGATCGCAACCTGAATTTTGTGCCAGGTTATGTGAAATCAGGCATTGAAGTCAGTCATGGCTTCATAAGGGACCCGTTTGATGATCTCCAGCTACTGATATTATGAAGATCTATCTTTGTCATTAGAAAATCTTTCATAAAATAAATCTTTGAGTTGGTCCCAAGTGTTGATAGTGTTAGGCTGCAATGTATGGTACCAATCTAGTGCCTTACCCTTGAAAGAGGTTGCAAGCAACCTTAGCGCTACATTCTGGGCAGTGATTATGTGCACCAAACATACGTCCACAACATCTTGCAAATGTTCGAATGGTGTTCTTGAACCATCCCCAGTGAACTTAGGTATAGCTTCTAGAGCGGTAACCAGGATAGGTGCCCAAATAGCAAGTGCTACTAGTGCAACAAGAGGACTTCCAACGTCCCATGCCATATAATTTCTATTAGCAGTAGGAAACATGGGAAGCAATAGGGTCGGAGGAAGTGGAACGTTCACTAATTGGGTGAAGGCATGTACTGTTCCTAATGGCGGTACTAACAAACTAGGATTATTCGCTATTTGGGACCTAGTAACAGGCTGATGGCTCATACACCCTCTTTGAATTGAGATTCATTCATGCAAGTCCCATCGGGTGTGCCAGAAAAAAGGGAACTATTGATGCCAAAAATTGGCAAGGTAACAACCTTTATGGCAAACTCAGTTAATGGGGGGACCAATTGCGCTAAACTAAGTGACCTCCAGATTTTTAAAGAATCTGGCTTCTTCTGTAACTGGCATTTTGAATGGGAAAGGAAGTAGATATATAACATGAAAATATAACTAAGGTGATGCGCCAAGATGTAGATAAAGGCATGATAAATCTATCCTTCGGAAATAAATTCAAGGGCCCATTCAACAATTTGCTATTTTTCAGAATCACAAAAATAAAAAAAAAGATCTAAACAATTCATCTAATGACATAAAATGATTATAACATACATTCACTAAAAAAAGGAGTCAAAGACATGTTCTAAATCAGCAATTTGTATTTAAAATCATAGAAGTTCTTGCAAATGAACAATCCAGACAATAATGGCACAATATTAATGTCTTATCAAATAACATAAGAAAAACATAAAGGCCGAACAATGGCACGAACTAAAAGTTTCATATAATAATCTTAAAAACAATACTAAAGGCCTGGTGTCTCTCTCTAATTTTTCTACATCTTTCAAACTCATTTTCTGAAGCGAGAAGCAGTATTTATATCTGGCAATCCACTGCCTGGCGACCTTGTAATAGAAAAGATTCAGTATCTTTTGGAAATGATTTCCTTCAGTCGTTGCAATCAAAAATATGTAGGCCATGACATGTAGACACTTCCCAACCAAATGCATCACCTGCAAATGATGGCAATGGTTGAAGAATATCCTGAGCAGACAAGTGTCACTTCCTAATGGAGGAAGTTATGACACATGGCAGCATATTGCAGCTTGGCGTTCACTCCACTCTTTCTTTTTGATGAAGTCTCTGCAAGGGGACAAGTGGCAACATGACACAACTTGTAGTTCATTCTCCCCTCCCTTTGATGAAAGCTTGTGCCAGGAAGACACGTAGCAACAATGTTTATTATCAGCACTATCTATGGGGTTCGCCAAAATTTTACATGAAAGGAAGCTACGTGGCACACGGGCAAGGCTCGACAAGGAAATGAAGGGAAGCAGTTATAAATAGCTTGTGGTGAAAACACGTGGGAGCATAGCAAGAGCCAGTAGAAGAGCGAAGGAAGCCTTTGCTACAAGGAGCATTGGGCGAACACATGGAAGCAGCTGATAGAGTATAGCAAAAAGAAGGTCGATGAAGGCTAAGGGCAGCATGCTTAATATATGAAGCAGGGGCCGAAGCTTATCAAAACACAAAAAACACCCGAAGGGAGCTCAAAGAATTTTATATTCACAAAATCAACTTCAACATAGATACAGGTGTAAGAGATTACCTTTCTATCCTGAGTGTGAGTAGCAGGACCAACAGGTTTGACAATCAAAAGACCAATGGAATAAAGAATATCATCCCGCCAGAACTCCAAAGGAAGCCTTGGAAGACGAATCCAAATAGGAACTTGCGAGGGGAGCTCCTCTGCTGAGTTGAAGCCCGCATGCCAAGGTTTTACAAAGATCCCAACCTGGTTAAAGAAATATGGACCTCCCTCAAAAGCTTTATATCTATCCACCATATAGGAAAAGAAAACCAAAAAATAATTATTATATGGTAAAATTATCTCCATATCCCCTTCAAGATTCCAAACTTTTCTGGGCCACAATTTCAGAACAAGTAATGAAAGGTGAAGACCCAAAAATTTGCAGATAAGGGCATGATTACTCCAATATGCAATGTCATCTGTAACTGATTCTAGTTGAATAACCAAGACAGGACGTTCTTGACTTCGCTCCAGACACTTGTTCACCTTCTTGATTTTTAAAATTCCCTTCAATGGGACATCACCCTCATCAAAATTCTTAATCGCATTTGAGTCAGAGGTATACATAGCCACCGCAGTCACCAAACTCTGAGACCCTCCAAGATGAGCCATGCCAATGCTCGAGAAGCAGTAATCTTAGCCTTCTTTCAAACACTTTCACCAATAGAAAAATGAAGCCACATAAAATCCCTATTAGCTAATTTTGCAGTCGCAAAAAAAAACCTAAGGTATGAAGGAAATACTCTTGTCAAAAATCATTGAAGAAAGCTAGCAACCATAGCTAGGGCATAAAGGCCTAGCCAGAAACCTCACCCTTTCCTTAGTGCGTACACCCTGTACGCCACGCCCACAACCCTCAAACAAACGCCCCACACAGAAATCCTCGTACGCAAGCTAGAAAGGAAGGAGCCAGGGCACGGGTGTCATAGCTCGACGCACCTCCGCAGAACACACTTGTCACCATCAAAAGACCCGTTACCTATACCTTTACCATAAATATACAAATAATTATACAAATTAATGAAATAAGTTAATGAAAGGTGGTGAAAAGAAAGAAAAGACATAAAGGAAGAAAATAAAGGATGAATTGAAGAGGTAAGAATCATAAAATATTAAGAATTTGCTATTCTAGTATTCAATTTATATTTAAATAGTTTAATATTATTTAGATTTAGATGTAAATATTTGATTATAAAAATAAATTTTAACAAATATTATCTATGATATCAAGTTTCCACAATCCATAATATTCTTTGCAATGATTTTTGGCTTTGATTGTGTGAGAATTTTTGCATCAACATTTGTGATCTAAAATGTTGGTGCAAATTTTTTTTTTGTTACTATAGGGGTGTCCCAGCCTAGCAGCCCAACAGCTCGTATCTTGGGTACCTAGGGCAAGACAAGTCCCCTACGGGTGACATCCCCCACTTGCAAGAAGTCCCACCTCTTAAACTCGGGATTGGAGTCGAACCTAAGAGCAATAGGTAGCAAACCCACTGCTCAAGCCAACTCAACTACCAAGCAAAATTTTAACAAATATTATCTAGATTATTTTTTAAATAATACATTAATAAAGATTTTTTAAATATAAATATAATATGAGAAGATATTTGTATTTAACTTTCATATAAATTTATCTTAGATATATTTAAAATATTCTATATTTACTATTTTATCTATTTCCTTATATATTTGTTACGAATTATATACATATAGGAAAATAAATTAATTCTAAAAAAAATTAAATAATTAGATCTAAGAAAGATTATTAATAAAAACTACAAAACTCAATAATATTGATAAGAGAGAATTATCAATAAAAACAAATCAAATATTTATTGAAGAATTTGTTTTACTTATAAATATATTAAACTATTTTATTTTTAAAAATAGATATTGATATGTAGTATGGAAAAAAAAAACCATTAATAATACAAAATTAAAAAAAATAAACGTTAAATTTTTTGAAAAAAAAATAATAGAACATAATTTAATCTCAATTATTATACACAATTTACCTAAATCTATAATGATAAATACAGAATACCCTATTGCATTAAATATTTAGTTATATTTAATATTGTTGTCGTAACGATTTGTAGAATCGTATCTTAAAAATTCGAATAAAGCTGCACATGATCTGATTGGAAAGCTTTGTGTGGCCATCCGAACTTCGTACGGAGAAACGGACGTACGAAATTCACTACGAATGTTCGAGAAAATCTGTTGGCAATATCGTAGCAGTGGGGAACGAAAGTGTGTCCCCCAAACTTATCCACTCAATTTCATCGATATATACCCAATTTCATCAAATTCTACTCAATCAAGCGGAACTCCGAGTATTGTATTTTGGATTATTTGTCATTCCGCCTTCATATCTTCTTCTTCTATCTGCAAAAATTGTTTACCCCATCTCTATACCCTAAAGAATCCATTCGACAAACCCAACAATATCATTACAAATTGAACACAACGATGATGAGAGAAGAGTTTTATGCAGCTCTGCAACAGATTGCACTGCATTTGCTCGGCGACGACTCCACGCCCGCTACTCCCTCCGCTCTGGTAGACCCAGACTTTGGACAGACTGTCACTGCGTCTATTGACGGAGATCATTTTTCTGACAATAGACAGATTGCTAGTTCGCCGGTTAAGATTTCTGTTCCGGGTAAGAGTCACTACAGAGGAGTGCGTCACAGGCCGTGGGGAAAATTTGCTGCGGAGATTAGGGACTCCACCAGGCATGGAGCCCGTATTTGGCTCGGTACTTTTGAAACAGCAGAGGCCGCCGCTGTGGCATATGACCGCGCCGCTTTCAAAATGAGGGGAGCCAAAGCTCTACTCAACTTTCCCCTGAACGCCGCCTCCTACGCTGAGTTGGGGTCAGGGTGTGATCGCATGGAGTCCAACAAGAGAGGAAGAGAAAGTGTTCAAGTGGAAGCTCAGCAGCCACGTTGCACAAGGCTTAAAATGGATATAAAACATGAAGAGGAGGATGTGTTTGGGAAATTAGAAAATTTGGTTCCTCTTTCTCCGCTCCCCCTCTCTCTCTCTCTCTTCCCCTACACAACTTTACCCATGGTGAAATAGTGGCCACTCTTCTTATTTATTTTCTCTATTCAATTCATTTTTTAAACCCATTTTCCCAATTTTTTTGTCTACTTCATCTTAATGAATTTTCACTCCTACTGTAAAATATTCCCCTGCAACATGCATTTTCTTTCGTCTGAAATACAGACAATTTACAAGCTACATCAGACAGGCAAGCATAGAGTTGGGAGAGCGAGAGAAAGGGACACTTCACGGGGCGGTTGAGACTACTCTTAATAAAATTATATAGTTTTAGAGAAAAAAAAGAACAATTAATGGAGTGGTCACATAAAGAAACTACAGTTTTTGGCAGCCATTCACTTTTGTGGGGATATATTTAATTCTATGACACAAAGAAATTACAGTTTATGGTGGCCACTCATTTTTGTTTGGCTTTGAAGTATTTAAAAGATATTGAAGGGGCTCGGCCTATTTTTGTCTTTTATTTTGACCTTTATTTAAAAGAACTACTCAACTTCCTGCAATGGTGGAGGATAATGGACAATTAAAAAAGTCTTTATAAAAAAAATTATATCACTTTTAATTTAAAAAATTAATTGGTTAAATTTTGTGAATTTTTAAATCTAGGCTAATCTAATAAATTGCATTTATAAAGTATAAATTAATTTAGACTTATTAAATAATAATTATAATTGATAAATTAATTAATTAATCTCTAACGCTTGGAAAAATTGGTTAAAACAGAGAAATAAATGTTAAAAAAGTTTAAAACTACTTGTAAAACATGAAAAAGTTGTCAAAATCCATCCAAAACTGAGCTTAAAAAGTTCAAACAAATTGTCATTTTTACGCCCAAGGAGTGTCCTATTTGAACTTCCAAAGCTCATTTTGCTCATCAATGGATCACAAGCCCCGAAAGACGCTGAAGGGGGTTCAATGAATCTGAACCGTGCATATTTTTAGTGATTTTTTGAGTAGTTTTTTTGCATTCATTCAGCACGTCATGCCTGACGGAAATGTTTTGCGTTATCACGTGTTTGATCACCGTCCACTTGTACTCAAGAGTTACGCTTCAAACGGTACTTGCCGTGCATGAGAAAAATTGTAACCAGATTTTTTTTTGGCTCATGAAAAGCCTTAAAAACACTTTGTTTTCACTGCAACAAACTGAGCGACTATTAGCAAGTAACAATGATTTAATCAATTTCACTCTTTGTAATTAAGTAAAATTTAAAATAAGTTTTGACAGTTATTTAGGAAATTCGTTAATTTTAGAATACAATGATTCTTTAATAATCTTTAATCACTGTGCACTATTTAAAATCTAATTAAAAAGGTAACCATTTCATGGATGAAGTTCACTATGTTTTTTATAATTATTGGAGTACAGCATGTAATGTATATAATTAGTGTTAATTTTTTTTAAAGATAAAAATTAATTTTATTATTAAATTTTTTATTTAATCTATATATATTTATTTATTATATATTATACTATAATAGTTATCAATATTTAAAAAAAAAAATACAACAATTCAAAATATAATTAATTATTTATACATTATATTTGTTATTTATTATGTCTCATTGTTTATCCATCATCTTACTTATATCTTATTTGTTTTATTACATCTTCATATTATTTACAAATTCAATTTTAAATTAAATAAATATTATTTTTTATAATTATAAATTAATTTCTAAACTACTATATAATATTAAAAAATCTAAAGAACAAGAACATAAATACTATTCACCTAAGTAAAAAATCTTTTAAAAAACTAATCTTATTTATAATTTTTTACCCTTTTTAATAGGTTCCATTTTATTTTAAACTTTTAAACTTTTTTTACTTAAACTTTTAATATAAATAGTTAAAATTATAGTTGTATCAATTTTAATATAGTTTTTCTAAAATATATATATTTTATTACAAGTACAGTTTTAATTTTAACAATTTAATTTATTGAATAATTTAATTATAATTATAATTATATTTTTATTTGTTAATTTTGAGTTTATATTTCAATTGATGTTAGTATCGTTTGTAATATATTTCAGCTAATCATATATCTCCAAAAATTACTTTTATGAATATAACTTAGATCCATAATTCCTTTTAAAAGGAACTATGAGATTCCCAAAATGATACATGCACAATCCACACCTTCTAGGACCTCTTTGACCGTGTCTACACTCTACACTATATTACTTCAATTTTACAATTAAAAGTGACTAGACGGGCAATTAATAACATCTAATTTCCTAAATATTTGTGCTTATGCACACAAATCTATGTTGTTCTCCCCCTCTAACGTTGATATCAATCTCTGTTTTAATGTAATAATAACATTATGAAAGCTCAAATTGGTAGTAGAGTTGGTTTGGGTAATGGGTTTGCTCCCCATTGGTCTCGGGTTAGATTCTGCTCCCAGGTTTAAGAGGTGGGACTTCTTGCAAGCGGCCACAAGGGATTAGTCGCCTCAAGGGACACCCCTGTAGTATAAAAAATAATAATAACATTATGAAATGGCTCTTCCACATCATGAACATTTTGTGTACAGTCATTATGAAATGGCTCTTCCACATCACAAACGTTCTTACATGGCTCTTCCACATCACGTTTCTCTTCCACATCACAAAAATTTTGTACATGGCTCTTCCACATCACAAATGTTATGTGCAGTTGTACAACTTGCTTGTGATTGAAGGCAGAAGAAGAGGTCAGTGGTAATTAGCACAAAAAATAATTAACACATGACTGTTATGGATGGAATGAAGCAATTTGAAATGTCTTAAATTTTATTTATATTTTTTAATGAAATTACAAATAATAATTAAAATTTTATTAGGCGTACCCATTGCACAAGGTGCCATAGCTAATTTAAGAGTTCTCGGTTGAAAAGGGGAAAAACCCTTAGTTCATAATCCATTAGAAAATTGTAATACTTGAAAAATGTGCCTCATGAGAAGATACGATAAATGTTTTATCTACATGCTTACAGAGTTGAATGTATGTTTTTGTTTTTTTCTTATGTCTTACAATAGAATTTAGGTTTATTTTATTTTATTTTATGTTTAAAAATTTTTTTTTAATTAGGGTAAAAATTATAAGGCTTATATTAGAATTTTTATCATTATAATTATTTTTAATCAAAATAATAAATTTAATTATAAATCTAATTTATATTTATAGTATTTTACTAAGGTTAGGGTTATGATTAATATGATATAAATATAATTAAAATAATACAACTTTAAAATAATAATAATTAAGAATTAAATTTTCAATTAAATTTATTATTATAATTTATTATAATTTAAGATTAATTTTAAAATAAAATAACTAGCATATATACTTTTTAAAATCTATATATAATATTATTAATATGTGTTATATATACATTAAAATTATTATTAGTTTATTGCATTTATATGTGAGAAATTGATTAAAAATATGAATCTCAAGAAGGATACATGTGAAAAATTATCTTTAAAATATCAAACAATAGAGATATTTCAACGTCCTTTAGATGTATGTATTTAAAATATATATACTGATTGTAGTACCTACTTATCTAGAAGAAGAGGGTTTGCTTGTGGAAGTTTGGAAGATGTGAGGAAGGAATGACAGTTAAAATAGAGAATGAATTTATAGCATGGAGGTAGTTGCTTAGAAAAGTATTTTTTTTTGGTTCACAAGAGCTTGCATTTGTATCAAGTAGTTGTTCAAAAAAGAAAAATATTTTAAAATGATTAAAATATAAATATCTATATTAATGTTTAAAAATAAAACTATTTTTATACACTTTAAATTTATTTTATTTTACTTCAAAGTTATATTGTTTATGATCACATATTTGAATAAAATTGGTGTTTGGTGTTTATACTTTATTATGTGAAGTCCGTTTGTTAAAAAAAATAACACTAAAAAAGTTAAAACCATACTAACATAATTAAGTAAAACATAAATTTATCTAACATATAAATATATACAAAGCTAACACATTAAAATATAGATACAATTATACAAGATAAATTATGGACGAAATAAATTAATAAAAAATAGTGAAAAGGAAAAAATAGACATAAAAGAACCAAACACATTAAAATATAGATACAATTATACAAGTTATATTATGGACGAAATATATTAATAAAAAATAGTGAAAAGGAAAAAATAGACATAAAACAACCAAACAAAAGATAAATTGAAGAAGTATAAATCTTTAAATGTAAGATTTTTAATTATTTCTATTAAAAAATATATAAATAATTTAATATTTATTAGATTAAAATTTAAAAAAATTGATTATAAAAATAAATTTTAATAAATATTATCTAAATAAATATTTTTAAATAGCATATCAATTATAAATCTTATAAAATATAAATATAATCCTTTTTTATCCATCTACTTATATATTTATTAAGAATTATATTTATATAAAAATATAATAATTTTTAAAGTTAAAATCAAAATAATTAGATTATAAAAAATTATTAATATAAAATATTACAAAACTCAAACATATTAGTAAGACAATTATCAAAGAAAACAAATAAAATATTTATTCCAAAATTTGTTTTACTTATAGATTACATAAAACTAGCAATGACACCTTGGTGTACAATGGGTACCAAAAGAGGTGTGGAAGGTCAATTAGAGAAAAAAATAGTTTTCTTTTTCCATACATTTGTGTAATACATGAGATCAATTAGTAGGTTATTTAGAAAATAATTTTGTTTAATTATTATTACTACTACTACTACTATTATTATTTTTCTCTCTCTGCCTTAGCTCCTCCTTCGTTGACCTCACAAGCGCAACAATGTCTACCACCTACACCAGCGAGCATTCCCACAAACCACCCATGGGATTCCAACATTTTTATTATATAATAATATTATTATATTTCTTCTTTTAATTTTATGTATTTACTAAATTATATTCATCACATTAATCTTAAGTAATTGATTGTGTCTAGTTATAAATTTCTCTATAAAAAAAATTCAACTATTTATGCCTTTAGATTATATGCCTTCACCAACTCAATAGGTGATTGATATAGAGACCAAGAGACTGAAAACTATGAGTAGGCTAAACAATGAACCATATAAATAATTTATTTATAGTATATTATTATAAATTATTTATGTATTATACAATTTAAATTTAAATATAATAATATATATAATAAATAATGATCATCTTGTAAGAGTATCATTATATTTAAAAATTTATATATAATTAATATATATAATAAAATAATTATAATTATAGTAGAGATGTTATTTTATAATATATAATATTAATATTATAGTTATTAATATACATAATATATTTATTAACAATATATAACTTTAATATGTAAAAAATATTATTATATCATATATCATATTATATAAGATGTGAGCCTTACCTGTACAATATATGTAATATTATATAAGCATATCTCCCTTTCCCTTTTCTCTTTCTTTTTTTGTATCTCTTTATCTCTCTATATGCTTGTCTCATTAAGAGTGCAATGGGTACATTGAAGAGGTCTTAAAAGTGAATTATCATATCCTTAATCAAATGGCATGCTACCTTGAGCATAACTCCCCAAGGACACATGCCATCCTTGGACTATTGACATGAAGCAACCAATAAAAACTCTCTCTCTCTCTCTCTCTCTTTATATATATATATATATATATATATATATATATATATATATATATATATATATATATATATATATCTCTCTCTTTTTTTCACTCTCTATCTTTGAGTTTCTCTCTCTTTATCAGCATGAAACAAGTCTCATGCCTGAAAACCACTATTGAGTCATTGGAAAACAAGTTTCAACAACCATTTAATGGTAAACCGGCTGCAATTTAATGGTAAAATCCTCTAAAATATCAGGTAAAAGCCTCCAAAATCTCACTTATCACATAAAAGTTAGATAAATATTCATTTGACAACTGCATGGAACATTCAATTTCCATTTGCAGTATTTTTTGTCAATTTGATGGCAAATTTTTTTTCATTTGTATTGGTTTATGTTTTACATCTGTATGCAAATATTTCATAATTAGATAACACTTAATTTCTTGAAAAACTCTAGATTTGCCTAAATTTATTTCATTCCATTAGTTAGCACTTATTATTAATTGTTTAATCTAGCCACATAAAACTAGAATTTTTCCATGCACAAACACATACTCTCTAAGATATTAACATACATATAGTTTTTTTATCGGCATAATCCTTGAACCTCCTTTAGGTGCAAGTGTTAGTATATATACCTCTCTCTATCTAGAATTGTCGCCTCCTCTATCTCTCTTTCTTTTTCCTAGTCTCTCCAAGGATAATTAAACTATTAGATTTTTTATATATTATTTTAATTTGATCTAAATAAAAATATATTAATTATTAATTATAATAATTTCATATTTATATTTAATAATTTTTATTATAGAATATAATATATAATAATAATATAATTTATATATATTATTATGTATAATTATATATTATGTAATTTAATCTATATTATATAAAATATATAATATATTAATTGTATTTTGTATTGCATAAAAATATATTAATTATTAATTATAATAATTTTATATATGTAATTAATAATTTTATTAAAAAATATAATTATGCCAAAGGCATCCCCACGTTGAACTTCTCCCCTCTCTTTTAACGGCAAACGGTGCAGATTGCAATGGACTACGATCTAACAAATGTCAGTTATTCATCATTTTCGCCACTCTTTCGATTGTTTTTCGTCGTGTATGTTATTGTACTGAGATAGCATGAAATCCATTGATATGTAAAATAGATCTATAAAGGTTCTAGAGTTGAATTGAGATTGATACAATAAATTTCTACTGTAGTTTTGGGTGTTAAATTGCAAGGAAAACAGGGGATTTTTCATGTAAAGAGATTATGTGTGAGCGTGCTATTGATGAAGAAAAATTGTTGGAAATACTTTTGGAGGTGGAAAGCATCAAAGAAATTGAAGAAACTTCTGCACTGGAAATGCAAGAGTGTATACCTGTGCGCACCCCCTGGAATAATCAGTGTGAATGAAATAGAGAGGTCAACATCAAATAATTTGGAACCTATAGTAAGACAATCCTCACGATCTGCACAGGGTAGGACCCATCCCCTCAACACCTTTGTTGGCCAGAGAATAGTGTTGTTGTGTCTTGGTTAATCCTGTCGCAGGTAGAAGCGGCGCCCAGAGAGATGACCAAACTATGCTTATGCGATCCTGTGATACATGTATTGGTCGATGATGAGAAGTCATGATATGGCGTTTGCTTCCTAGTGTGATGATCCTGTAGAAACACCTTCTCCAAATTGAGCAATGATCGACCCCCAAATGGTGACGTCTCTGGTACCGATGAAATTTGAACCTCGAGAATATGGCCAGGAACTAGTATCGTGTGTTGGATGTACGTCTTCGTCTCCCTGATAACGACAAATTGCATATGCCTTGACACGAGTGACACAATGTTGCCTCCACGTGGTGGAAGATAACTCCCAGCTCCTAAAGAAAACCCTAAAGCGAGGGAAAACATAAAATAATGTGTTTTGGCTTTATTTTATTTTATTTTCATTTTACCCAACAATTATGTTTTGGCATGGCGAGCCCTCAGGTCAATTTTTTCACCCACGCATGTTGCTAGAATGCAGGCAGCTACCACTGGTGTTTGGATGCAAGAGGGGGGTTTCAATTTTTTCACCCTCTTACAAGTTTTGCTAAAAGAAATTTGTTTTTGATCACTTATTTGCCACTTTTAGAGCCCCAGTATTCTCTGGAGAAGTCGTATCCTTATCAAAGTCAAAAAATTACCAAGGAATTTGGTGTGCAATACTTTGTTAAGTCCCTTTATTTTAGAAAGGAGTTTCCCCCTGATAGTACGAAACGGTCGAACCTTGAGTTTCAGGTTCTCAAGGACTATAGGGGGATTCTTATCAAACATCCTTGATTTCAGAAAGCAGTTTCCCCTTGACTGCCTTGAATATGAAGATAAGTACAGAGTTAACACTAATGTGTGCTCTCACTTTGTCGCGTTGATGCTCGACATCAAGATTCCCAAGTCACTCGTTCTTCACCTGGTAAAAGAAATTTTTCCAAAGAAATACCTAAACATCCTTAGAGAGGTGGTGGCGAATGCTACATTCGGTGGAGGTATTCCAACTACAAGCGACCATCATAAGTTCATTAAAGAAGACGCGGTTATGTCGTGGTTGTCATTCCTAAGCGGTTTTTGACTCCAGTCATAGGAAGAACATTGTCAAATGGTTACCCATGCCTTTCACTTCCTCTTCCGCTTGTACAACATGGTGCCATTCTACGATATCGACTGGTGCACTGACTTCAGGAACCTGGTGTTCCCTCGGCCACTTTCCATTGCCCATACGGACGCTGCTGCTAGTGAAGACACTGCCTCTAATGATGAAACGGTTCTGGATGCTACCATTGCTACAGCTCATGCCCACGACTAAATATTTCTCTTCATATGCCTTAAAACTGAAGCTTGTTAGTCTTTTTTTTTGTATATATGCCTAGAAAAGGCCTTATCGTAGCATATATGAAAAAGAAAGTAGACTATAGATATATACTTGAGCAGCATGGCCTCAGAGCCATTTTGTTTTTTGTAAATACCAAAGCATATATATATAATGAAAATAAATCTTTATATAATCATCTTGTTTCATTTTCCTTTTGATTCCGCAATGTGGGTTTTCCTTTTATGTTCCTGCATATATGTTTTTACTTAAATTTTGCATGTGAGCGTTGATTTTTTTCTCTACTTCATGGGTCTTTTTAACTTTCTCTGCACTTTTCAATAATGGGTTCCATTCACTTCTACTTAATTGCACTCAAAGAATAAATTATTGAAAGACCAGTCGACAAAAAGAAACAAAGGGGAAAAAGAAAAAACACTATTCACATATTTACATCAACAGAACAAACCAAAGTTAATTGAATAATTTTAAATGAATTTCATTGACCGGAATCCCTAATGGATCATGTTCCATGGTTTCTAATTTGAATGCGTTGTGTTCCTTGAATTGAATTATTCTGAAGGGGCCTTCCTAGAGGCTATCAAACTTCCCATGTTGGTCGAGCTTTGCTACCATTTCATTAAACTTTAGCACTAGGTCGCCACGCTTTAGACCTTGGTCCGAAGCCTTTTTATCAAACCATCTCTTAACCACTTGCTGGCGGTTGGTCATAGTTATTAGGGCCTTTTCTCTTTTCTCCTGCACTTCCAACAACTCGGCTAGCCGCACTTCCATTGTGTTGTTTTGCTCTATCTCGAGAGATTTGAGCAATTGTAGTGTTGGAATCTCCATGGAGATAGGCAATAGGGCTTCTTTTCCATATACTAACTCATATGATGAGGTCTTGAGGACTTGTTTAGGAGTTATGTGGTCTACCCAGAGTGTCATCCGAAGGTTTTTATGTCATTCTCACTGGTGCTCTGAACTGATTCTTTTGAGGAGTCAGACTAAATTTTTATTAGTCAAATATGCCAAGCCATTCCCCTGCGGATAGTAATTTGATGATGTTTTCGAGAATATGTCATTCATGAGTGTGAATTGACATACCTTAGAGCTTAAGAAATCTTTGGAATTGTCAGAGATGATGGTTTTAGGAGGGTCGAATTTGGTCACAATCTCCTTGAGAAAGTCTACTATCTCCGCCTTTTGTGCATTCTTCAGGGGCATGGCTTCAGTCCACCTTGTGAAGTAGTTTGTTGCCGTTAGAATCCATTCATGTCTAGCACTGGAGGCAGGATTAATCATCCCGATGAAATCAAGGCCTCATTGCGCAAATGGCTCATCAAATACTATTGGGTTGAGGGACATAGTGGAATTTTTCCTTTTTCTTGCGAAGAATTCTAGCATTCCTTGCAAGCTTTAACCAAGGAATATGAGTCGTTAAACAACATGGGCCAGAAGTACCTGGCACACATGATTTTGATGCCGGTGGTCTTTGTGGAGAAATGCCCACCCATGGGACTACTGTGGAAAGTGCTAAGGATCCGCTTTGCCTGCTCAGTGGTGACACACCACAACAAAATACCGTTGAAGTTCCTCTTGAAAAGAATCCCTTCAATGAGTGCATATCCATTGTTCTGCAATCGATAGAATCTTCTCTTTTGAGAGGGAAGTCCAAGCAGATATTTTCTTGTGTGCATGAATCTTACTTGGCCTACCAGTCAGCAGCCTTCGGACTCAGACTCATTCATTAGAACCAGCTCTGACTGTTCTTCTTCAGTAGTCATTTCTTCATTGTGTGCCAAATATTTGCACAATCCTCTTCCATTGACGGTCTTTGTGGGCATGACCTCAATGTCATATTCAAGGATCTTGGTGATCCAATTAGCCCTTTTTTCAGTGATTTCTCGTTCGCGCACACTGGAATGAACAACATAAACAACCACCTTGTTGCAAGATATTAGGTGTCAAAAGTTCTTGAGTGCCTTAACCATTACGAAAGCTTGCCTCTCGACAAAGTTGTAGTTCATCTCATATTCTTTTAGGGTCTGGGAGTGGAATGCTATCGGATGTTCTCCATTTCCTTCATTGTCTTTCTAGGTTAAGATAGTAGCAATGCTTAACTTACTACTGAATACACACATTATGAAGTCCTTTGATAAGTCTAGATTAACCAGTATAAGCGTTGAGGAAATAGCAACCTTAACTTTCTCAAAGGCTTCTTTGGCTTCTTTAGTCCATTTAAATAATTGATCCTTTTTCAGCATTAGGGTGATTGGCCTAATTATTCATGCAAAATCATAAATATTTTTTCTCACAAAGTTAACCTTTCCCAAGAAAGACTAGACGCCTTTCTTGTTGACCAGAAGGGGAAGCTCTTTGATTTCTTTCACCTGCTTGGGATCAATTGAAATTCCTTCTTTGGACACTACTTGTCCCAATAGCTTGCCTTGCGATACTCTGAAAACACATTTTTCAAGTTCAAGGAGACCCCAAACTCTTGGATTTTTTTAAAAACCATTTCAAGGTGATTGAAGTGATCATCCATGGACTTAGAGAATACAGTAAGATCATCTAAATAGATCAGGATGATCTTGTTGATCAGCTCACTGAAAGCAATAACCATGGCCCACTGAAAAGTGGCTCTCGCATTTGAAAGGTTGAAAGGCATTTTAGCATATGTGAACGTCCCCCACTTGGTAGTGAACGTTCTTTTATGTCGTTCCTCCTCCTTAACTCGGATCTGATTGCAACTAAAGAATCCATCCAGCAAAGAAAACATTTCTAACCCTACCACTATCTACAAGATGGTCTCCATAGAAGGGAGTGGGTAATGATCTTTTAGGGATGCTCTATTAAGGTCCCAAAAGTTGACACACAAGCAGATGTCACTATTCTTCTTTTGAACTAGAACCAGGTTAAACACCCAAGCGTTGTGCTTGATCGAGAAGACAATCTGGGACTGAATTAGCTTGGTTAGCTCTTGTGCCATCATAGCCTCAATCTTTGGATTAACCAACCTTTGTTTTTGGAAGACTAATTTTGCACCTTCTGTCAACTCAATTGTATGTTGCATGGTGTCGAGCGATCATGTCCCTTAAGGTCATCATATGACTAGGAAACTACCCCTTCATACCTCTAGTAGAAGTCAATGAGCCTTTCTTTATCATGATGTGGGACGTCTTTTCCGACTTTGAGCTTTCTCCCATCTCCAACCAGAAGGTTTGCATAGTCGCTTTTGTCTGCTACAAATTTTCTTGTCATTTCTTGCATCGTCATAGTCAAAAATATTTTTTAGAGTGACAAGCCCCTTCAAAAGCTTGTTGGATTTCAATTGGATGATTTGACCATCATCGCCTTCGGCAATCTTTGGTTGGAGTTGATCAGCAAACTCTCTTGACTGTTAGATGAACAAAGTGATGTGTTCATCACTATCAAATACTTGCTAGCTTTGATCATTATCTGGAATCATCAATTGGACTATCACTCGTACAGAGTGCTTATTATGCATCAGGTCAGAGGTAGGTTTAAATTGAGACCCGATTACGGCCATGAGGTCTGCATCAGTATTTTGTTCTCGAGGGACTGTCTAGATGTTGAAGGCTTCAAAACCCTCAATCAAGTACCAGACCCTATGTCTATAGGATCTCATGTGGACATTCTTGGCTGCGGAAATTCCCCGGACTTGGTTGACCACTAGTTTGGAATCTTCGAACACCATCAATTGCTTGATGCCCATCTGCTCTGCGAGTTTCAAACCTTGCACTAGGCCTTCGTATTTAGCTTCATTGTTTGAACAAGTGAATTGGAAGCGAAAGGATCGAAGTGTATTTTCATTGTGTGGGGATGTCAAACATATCCCGACTCCTGCACCCACTTTGCATCTTGCTAGATCAAAGTGGAGCGTCGATAGTTTTGAGGCTTGGTTACTTTCGGGTTCCTTCACGACCTTCAGAAGCATTTGATCTTCATCGTAGATAACATAGGTCCCTAACCCGGTAGCATGATAGTTGTTGAAAGGATCAGTACCTATGTATTCACTCAAAAGGACCCCTTCTTGATCGATCTGATCTCCGGTCACCTTTTCATCTTCTAGCAGCTCAGTGCAATATATTTATTCCTAAGTGAAAGAAGTATGGGTGGCCTCAAAGTTGAGTCTGGCTTCATCGGCCACATGTTATGAATGTAGAGATTCAAAATATATCTTCATTTTGGCTCTGTGTTTGGTCCTTAGGATCAAGTGTGACCAGTCCAAAGAAAGATACCCACCTATTTTTGAAGTAAACTCCCGAGATAGGCAGAGACCAAACATAGGGGGAACATCTATGATCACAATATCTTGAGGGACTATGATACTAGGGCAAGCAAACAAAGTCAATGGGAGGTCCTTGATGAGGCCTATGGTCTCAACTTCATTTCCATCAAGTTTTGTAACTCCCTTCTTTAAAGGTTCATAGCTAAGTCCTAAGGCCTCAGTTATCTACTTGGGCATGACTGTGGTGCTAGCACCAAAGTCAATCATGGAATTATGTAATAATTTATCCCCTATAATTAGAGTTAAGAAGAAGGGTTTAGGCTTCTACTTATCTCTTACCTTAGTAGGGGCTTCCGTTGTGCTATTTGTGAGAACTTTGGTAGGAGTTGATTGATCAAGAGTCTTTCCTTTGAGCAATTGCTACTTTGGTTCAATGATTGGATCCTCCTGGAGAGCCTTCAGTAGCAATGTCTTTTGTTCTAGCATAGCTAAGATATCCCATAGAGACACATTAGCGGATTATTTTTCAATTATTCCACCACATTGAACAGTGGTGGATTTGGAGGCTTCTGCTCCTTAGCTTTTTTTATAACAATTTCCCTTCGCAGCGGACATTATGGCACCACTGCGGAGGTACTGGGCGTCTGGTCATAAGCACTTTTGGGCTACGGACTAACTAGTTGTGGAATGATTGATTCACTTGTGAATCTCCTCTTTGAGTGAGTGTTGTAATCAGATTGTACTTGTGATGTTTTAGATGTGGATGTATCATTAGCGAACACCACATCTTCCTCTTTGATCCATGAGAAGAGTGTGTGATTGGGAGCAATATTTGTTTCTTACTCTAGAGACATCCCTTGCATTTGAGCAGTGAGCACTACATTTTTCATTTGCAGAGAGGCATATACATAACCTCCATGGTCCAACGTTGTGCCTTGGCTGCGCTACTCCACCACCTTTTGTTGTAGATTTCCTCGCAGGTAGTTTCGAGGCATGTGTGATTCGCTGCAAGGGAAGCACCAAGGGTTGTCATCGACTAAATTATTTTTCCCCATGGTTAGCTCTCTATTCGAGCTTAAGTTGGCACTTTGCAGCAGAGTGGGTATCGACACTATTTGATTTGTTGTTTGCGCTTGCAAATTTGTGCAAACGCCTCCTTAGAACTAGTTTTGTTGGTAAGAGGACCTTCTGCCTTGATAATTCTAATAGGTCAGCTTTGGAGGCATGGCCTGGTTGCACTTGATAACAATTATATCATTGGCCATAGCTCGCAACATCTCCTTGACGTCACTTATATCTTCTTTTGAAGACCCTAGGGATGTGGAGGCAATGTTCTGCGGTGTGCTTGTGTATGTGTACATAGACTGGGGAGGAGTAGGCGCGCTAGTAGATGACATTTCCTAGGCAGGAATTGACACTTCGGGGAATATAGGCATGGTGGGCCAAGGTGGCAACTTCCCAACATCTATCAGATTATTCTCTGCTTTAACTGCGACACTATATGCATCAGGTAGAGTTGTTCCGTTGAGTGACTGGATCATCATTGAAATGTCAACATTGATGGAATCTAAGTAGAACATGAATGCCAGCTTGGCCGGCAGGTGGATCACAACCTGAATTCTTTTCCAGGTTATGTGAAATCGGGCATTGAAGTCAGTCATGGCTTCATATGAGGCCCGTTTGATGATCTCCAGCTAGTGATATTATGAAGATTTATCTTCGGACATCATTAGAAAATATTTCATAAGACGTATCTTCGAGTTGGTCCCAAGTGTCGATAGTGTTAGGCTGAAATGTACAGTACCAATCTAGTGCCTTGCCCCTAAAAGAGGTTGCAAGCAACCTTAGCACTACATTCTGGGCAGTGATTCTGTGCACCAAACATACGTCTGCAACATCTTGCAGATGTTCAAACGACATTCTTGAACCATCCCCGGTGAACTTAGGTATAGATTTTAGAGCAGTAACCAGGATAGGTGCACAGACGGCGGATGCTACTAGTGCAACAAGAGGACTTCTGGCATCCCATGCCACATAATTTCTATTAGCAGCAAGCAATATGGGCAATGGTAGGGATGGAGGAAGTGGAACGTTCACTAATTGGGTCGAGGCATGTACTGTTCCTAATGGCAGTACTAACAAACTAGGATTATTTGCTATTTGGGACCTAGTAACAGGCCAATGGCTCATACACCCTCTTTGAATTGAGATTCATTCATGCAAGTCCCACTGGACGTGCTAGAAAAAAGGGAACTGTTGATGCCACAAATTGGCAAGCTAACAACCTTTATGGGAAACTCAGTTAATGGGGGGACCAATTGTGCTAAACTGAGTGACCTCCAGATTTTTAAAGAATCTGGCTTCTTTTGTAACTAGGGTTTTGAATGGAAAAAGGAAGTAGATATATAAAATGAAAATCTAAGGCAATGTGCCAAGATGTAGATAAAGGCATGGTAAATCTATCCTTTGGAAATAAATTCAAGGGCTCCTTCAGCAATCTGCTATGTTCTAGAATCACAAAAATCAAAAGAAAAGATCTAAACAATTCATCTAATGACATAAAATGATTATAGCATACATCCACTAAAAAAAGGAGTCAAAGACATGATCTAAATCAACAATTTGTATTTAAAATCATATAAGTTCTTGCGAATGAACAATCCAGACAATAATGGCACAATATTAATGTCTTATCAAATAACATAAGAAAAACAAAAAGGCCGAACAATGGAACATATTGAAAGTTTCATATAATAATCTTAAAAACAATACTAAAGGCCTGGTGTCTCTAATTTTTTTGCATCTTTCGAACTCATTTTTTGAAGCGAGAAGCAGTATTTATATCTAACAATCCACCTCCTAGGGAGCTTGTAATAGAAAAGATTCAGTATCTTTTGGCAATGATTTCCTTCGGCCGTTGCAACAGAAAATAATTGGGCCATGGCATGTAGACGCTTCCCAACCAGATGCATCCCCTGCAAATGATGACAGTGGTCAAAGAATGTCTCGAGCAAACAAGTGTCACTTCCCAATGGAGGAAGTTATGACACATGATAGCATATTGTAGCTTGGCATTCTCTCCACTCTTTATTTTTGATGAAGTCTCCGCAAGGAGACATGTGGCAGCATGGCACAACTTGTAGTTCATTCTCCCCTCCCTTTGATGAAAGTTTGTGCCAAGAAGACATGTAGCAACAATGTTTATTATCGACACCATCTGTGGGGTCCGCCAAAAGTTTACATGAAAGGAAGCTACGTGGCACACGGGCAGGGCCCGACAAGGAAGTGAAGGGAAGCAATTATAAATAGCTCGCGGTGAAGACATGTGGGAGCATAGCAAGAGCTGGTAGAAGAGCGAAGAAAGCCTTTGCTACAAGGAGTGTTGGGAAAACACGTGGAAGCAACTGATAAAGTATAGCAAAAAGAAGGTTGATGAAAGGCTAAGGGCAACATGTTTAATATATGAAGCAGGGGCCAAAGCTTAGCAAAACACAAAAAACACCCGAAGGGAGCTCGAAGAATTTTACATGTTCACAAAATCAACTTCAACATAGATACAGGTGTAAGAGATTACCTTTCTATCCTAAGTCTGAGTAGCAGGACCAATAGGTTTTCCGATCAAAAGACTAATGGAATGAAGGATATCATCCCGCCAGAACTCCAAAGGACGCCTTGGAAGATGAATCCAAATAGGAAGTCACAAGGGGAGATCCTCTACTGAGTTGAAGCCTGCATGCCAAGGTTTTACAAAGAGCCCAACTTGGTTAAAGAAATATGGACCTCCTTCAAAAGCTTTATGTCTATCCACCATACAGGAAAAGATAACCAAAAAATAATTATTGTATGTTAAAACTATCTCCATATCCCTTTCAGGATTCCAAACTTTTCTGGCCCATGATTCCAGAATAGGTAATGAAAGGCAAAGACCCAAAAATTTACAGATAAGAGCATGATTACTCCAATATGCAATGTCATCCGCAACTGATTCTGGTTGAATAACCAAGACATGACGTTCTTGACTTCGCTCCAGACCCCTGTTCACCTTCTTGATTTTTGAAATTCCCTTCAATGGGACATCACCCTCATTAAAATTTGTATTTGCATTTGAGTCAGAGGTATCCATAGCCACCGCAGTCACCAAACTCTGAGACCCTCCAAGATGAGCCATGCCAATGCCCGAGAAGCAATAATCCCAGCCTTCTTTCAAAAACTTTCACCAATAGAAAAATGAAGCCACATAAAATCCCTATTAGCTAATTTCGCAGCCGCCAAAAAACCCAAGGTACGAAGGAAATACTCCTATCAAAAATCAATGAAGAAAGCCAACAACCATAGCTAGGGCACAAAGGTCCCAACCAGAAAACCTCACACTTTGCTTAGCGCATACACCTTGTACGCCACGCCCACAACCCCCCAACAGACGCCCCACACAGAAATCCTCGTATGTAAGCTAGAAAGGAAGGAGCCAGGGCACGGGTGCCATAGCTCGATGCACCTCCGTAGAACAGACCTGTTGCCATCAGAAGACCCATTACCTATACCTTTACCATAAATATACAAATAATTATACAAATTAATGAAATAAGTTAATAAAAGGTAGTGAAAAGAAAGAAAAGACATAAAGGAAGAAAATAAAGGATGAATTGAAGAGGTAAGAATCATAAAATATTAAGAATTTGCTATTCTAGTATTCAATTTATATTTAAATAGTTTAATATTATTTAGATTTAGATGTAAATATTTGATTATAAAAATAAATTTTAACAAATATTATCTATGATATCAAGTTTCCACAATCCATAATATTCTTTGCAATGATTTCTGGCTTTGATTGTGTGAGAATTTTTGCATCAACATTTGTGATCTGAAACGTTGATGCGAAAATTCTTTTTTGTTACTATAGGGTTGTCCTAGCCTAGCGGCCCAACAACCTGTATCTTGGGTACCTAGGGCAAGACAAGTCCCCTACGGATGACATCCCCCGCCTGCAAGAAGTCCCACCTCTTAAACCTAGGATTGGAGCCGAACCTAAGAGCAATGGGGAACAAACCCACTACTCAAGCCAACTCAACTACCAGGGTAAATTTTAACAAATATTATCTAGATTATTTTTTAAATAATACATTAATAAAGATTTCTTTAAATATAAATATAATATGAGAAGATATTTGTATTTAACTTTCATATAAATTTATCTTACATATATTTAAAATATTCTATATTTATTATTTTATCTATTTCCTTATATATTTATTACGAATTATATACATATAGGAAAATAAAGTAATTCTAAAAAAATAAAAAAAATAGATCTAAGAAAAATTATTAATAAAAACTACAAAACTCAATAATATTGATAAGAGAGAATTATCAATGGAAACAAATCAAATATTTATTGAAGAATTTGTTTTACTTATAGATATATTAAACTATTTTATTTTAAAATAAATAAATATTGATATGTAGTATGGAAAAATAAAATAATTATTAATAATACAAAATTTAAAAAATAAACGTTAATTTTTTTGAAAAATTATTAATAGAACATAAAATGTCCTATTGCTCCATGTTTTGTGCAAGAAGAATGAGCAGATCAAGTTTCGTCTTCAGCAAATCAAAGATCAAGTCATGCACTTTCAACTAGATAGTAAGCTCAGCCTTGGTAAATATTGTTTTACTACAGCTCATGTAAGAGTTTTATTTGGTAAATATGTTGTACACCTTATGTAAGAGTTTTATTTGTAGCCTTGTGGATACCAGCCTTGGTAGCTTCTAGAGTTTTGTTTGCCTTGTGATTTTGATGTTTTACTATTCTAACCAGCTACTTTTGTAGCTACATTCTTGTATTTTATTCAACTTTGTTCAATATAAAAAATATATATTTAGAGTTATATTTAATACTCTTGTTGTAACGTTTTATAGAATCTTATCTTAAATATTCGAATAAAGCTGCACATGATCTGATTGGAAAGCTTTGTGTGGCCATCCGAACTTCGTACAGAGAAAGGGACGTACGAAATTCACTACGAATGTTCAAGGAAATTTGTTGGCAATATCGTAGCAGTGGGGAACGAAAGTGTGTCCCCCAAACTTATCCAAACTTATCCACTCAATTTCGTCTATATATACCCAATTTCATAAATTTCTACTCAATCAAGCGGAGCTCCCAGCATTGTATTTTAGATTACTTGTCATTCAGCCTTCATATCTTCTTCTTCTACCTGCAAAAAGTGTTTACCCCCTCTCTATACCCAAAAGAATCCATTCGACAGACCCAACAATATCATTACAAATTGAACACAACGATGATGAGAGAGGAGTTTTATGCAGCTCTGCAACAGATTGAACTGCATTTGCTCGGCGACGACTCCACGCCCACTACTCCCTCCGCTCTGGTAGACCCAGATTTTGGACAGACTGTCACTGCGTCTATTGACGGAGATCATTTGCCTGACAATAGACAGACTGCTAGTTCGCCGGTTAAGATCTCTGTTCCGGATAAGAGTCACTACAGAGGAGTGCGTCAGAGGCCGTGGGGAAAATTTGCTGCGGAGATTAGGGACTCCAGCAGACACGGAGCCCGTATTTGGCTCGGTACTTTTGAAGCAGCAGAGGCCGCCGCTGTAGCATATGACCGCGCCGCTTTCAAAATGAAAGGAGCCAAAGCTCTGCTCAACTTTCCCCTGAACGCCGCCTCCTACGCTGAGTCGGGGTCAGGGTGTGGTCACGTGGAGTCCAACAAGAGAGGAAGAGAAAGTGTTCGAGGGGAAGCTCAGCAGCCACGTCGCACAAAGCTTAAAATGGATATAAAACATGAAGAAGAGGATGTGTTTGGGAAATTAGAAAATTTGGTTCCTCTTTCTCCGCTCCCCCTCTCTCTCTTACCCTACACAACTTCACCCATGGTGAAGTAGTCGCCACTCTTCTTATTTCTTTTCTCCATTCAATTCATTTTTAAAACCCATTTTCCCCTTTTTTTTGGGTTTCCTTCATCTTAATGAATTTTCACTCCTACTGTAAAATATTCCCCTGCAAATGTAGAGGCAACGTGCATACTATTTTTGTTGATATACAGACAATTTACAAGTTACAGCAGACAGACAAGCATAGAGTTGGGAGAGCGGGGGCAGTTAAAACTGCTCTTAATAAAATTATATAGTTTTAGAAAAAAATATTAATTAATGGAGTTTGAAAATGACATTGGTCGTTGTCACATAAAGAAACTACAGTTTGTGGCGGCCATTCATTTTTGTGGGGACATATTTACCTAATCCTACGACAGAAAGAAATTATAGTTTATGGTGGCCACTCATTTTTGTTTGGCTTTAAAGTATCTAAAAGGTATTGAATGGGCTCGGCCTATTTTTGACTTTTATTTTGACCTTTACTTAAAAAGAATGGTATGAACTTCGTGCAATGGTGGAACTGGAGGATAATGAACAATTAAAAAAGTCTTATTCAAGAAAATTTATATCACTTTTATTTTAAAAAATTAATTGGTTAAATTTTGTGAATTTTTAAATCTAGGCTAATCCAATAAGATGCATCTATAAAGTATAAATTAATTTAGACGTATTAAATAATAATTGTTATTGATAAATTTAATAATTTGTCAAAGTTGTTTTTGTTGGGATTGTGTGTGTCATATATCTTGCAAGTCTTAATGTTTGACTTAATTATTTTAATTGTATTTATTCATTATTTGTATCTAATTTGAGAAATAAGGTATCTCACTTATGATTTGACCCTTATGTCTTGTGTATGCATTTGTATGACATGTGTGTGAGAATATGTAAGAACATTATGTCATGTAAGAAGTGAGAATATTTATGACATTATAAGTGTGTAAGAGATTCTATGACATGTGTAAGAGTATGCAAGAGGAGAGTTACAAGGTGGACCACAAATCTTGGTGAAGCTTATGGCCGTCTATAACAAATGTCATAAAACATTTTGCTAAAGGTGGAATATGACCAAATGGAGCACCCAAGTTAGTCAATCGATTATGACAAATTATAATAGCATCTTACATATGCAAGAGAATATTTTATTTTTAGCCTACAACCCAAACTTGGACATGGCCATTAGAATTTCTTCTATAAAGATGTGGATGCCATATCTCTTTTGCCAACACGTGGTTATTCTATTTATATACTTAAATTATATGTATTTTATTTTTTGAATTTTGAAAAACTGAATTTGAAATAAATTATTTATTACATATTTAATTATATAGTTATTTTAAGTGTATTATTTTTTATATATCTGTTATTTTATTTATTAAAGTGCATCACTATTTTATTTTGTTATGTATTTTTATTTTTTTTGTATGTCAATTTTTTAATAGTTTTTGTTGACACACTCATACCATATTACAACTTCACCCCTTACTACCATAAAATAAAACTAGCATACCTATATTTTAAAAATATATGTAAAGTACGCCGAGAGATATCTTTCTCAAGACGCTTATTTTTAATAAATTGAACCTTAACCCAAATTGAAGCTTAACCCTAACCATAAAGGTATTTGAACCCTAATTGTAACCCTATTTGAATCTGGTTCGGATTACAGGCTCATAGACAAGGACAAATTCCCTAGAAGACTGTCTTTCAAGTTTGAAAAAGTGTAGATGGAAAACCCAAACTTCGAAATGGTTGTCACTGACTCCTGGCTCACGCAAACAGATGATCATTGCACTAAGATGTGCATATTCAATAGAAAGTTTATATGCTCATCGATCTAGTCGAAAACTTTATGTCACCTACAATTTTCTGCCAACTGAAAGGTCATTTTTTCATCTAACAGTTATACTTGAACATAACTAAGAATTTAACAATGTTCAGCAAAACTAACAATGTTTGCAAGAATTTTAGAATAAACAAGGATTCTTAAATATTGACACATCTTAACTTTATGTCTCCCTCTTCCCCATATTCTCTCTCTCCCTCCTCTACCTATCTCTCTCCCTTTCTCCCTCCCTCTCTCTATCTCTTCCCATCTGAGCTCCCTCACTATACCCCTATCTATCTTCATATCTCAACTTCTTTGTCCCTTTCTCTTCCCATATATCTCTATATCTATCTTTCTCTTCGCATTTATCTCTCCCCCCTCTCTCTCTCCCCTTATTTCTATCTCCCTCTCCATCTCTATTTGTCTTTCTCTACTTATCTCTCTCTATCTCTCTTTATATCTCTATCGATTTTTCTCTCTCTTTCTCATTCTATGTTCATCTCTACCTCTATCAATTTGTCTCTCTTCCTCTCTTGCTCTATATTCATCTCTACCTCTATATTCCTCCCTCCCTCTCCATCTGTAGAAATGTCTCCCTCTCTCTACCCATCCATCTCACTTCCTATCTCTAGAAATGTCTCCCTCTCTCTAGCTTATTCACTCCATCTCTTCTACTCTATATCTTTATCTTTATTTCTTGCTTGATCTCCCTCTCACTCATCTCTCTATCTCTTTCTATCCATTTACTACTTGATCTCCCTCTCTCATCTCTCTATCTCTTTCTATCCATATACTTCTCTATGTATATCTCCCTATGCATCTATCTCCCTATCTCTTTTCCTATCCCTATCTATCTCTCTATATTAGCCTCTCCCTCTCGCTCTCCCTCTCTCCCCCTCTCTACATATATCTCCCTCTTCCCAATCTTCTCTCTCTCCCTCCTCTACATATCTCTCTCCCTTTCTCCCTCCCTCTCTCTATCTCTCCCCATCTCTCCCTCTCTTGCTCCCTCCCTATACCCCTATCTATCTTCATATCTCAACCTCTTTGTCCCTTTATCTTCCCATTTATCTCTATATCTATGTCTTTCTCTTCCCATTTATCTATCTCTCCCTCTCTCTTTCTATCTCCCCCTATTTCTACCTCCCTCTCCATCTCTCTCTCTCTCTATATATATATATATCTCCCTATCTCTCTATATCTTTATTTCTCCCTCTATCTCTCCTTATATCTATATCTATTTTTCTCCCTCTATCTCTCCTTATATCTCTATCTATTTTTCTCCCTTTTCCTCTCTCATTCTATATTCATCTCTACCTCTATCTATAGGGAGAGATACAAAGGTGAAGCATTGGACCTTCCCAAAGATGGACACCAATCTCAATTCTACTCCCAACTATTTTGAGCATTTAAGTACATATTGTCTGCTTAATTAGGAAGCATGTGTCAAAGCTCATATTTATTTACGTAAAATAGGCCCAAAGTCACAAATTTGACGTAGAGTTAGTTATAGTTTTGTACAAAATTTCAAGTGCCACATAGAGCAAAGATATTGGTTTTTTATATCATGTCATCAAATTTGGCACTTCATCAAGATTTGTATCTTCATCAACATTAACAAAAGAAAAGGTATGTACTTGAATCCCTTGCATTTAAATTTTTCAATTAAGAAATATTTTAATATTTTCCCTCAAATCCATAATATATATATATATATATTAATGTGTGTATTTATTTATTGCAATAAAAGAATTAACCTAAGTAATTTTTCCATCGATGAATTCTTTTGCTATTGTATCTTTGTGTTGTATAATAGTTTAGAAAAGCTCAAAATGAATAGGATTTTAAGGCCATATATTATGGTAGCTTACAATGCAAAAGGAGGGAGATCTATTATCAATTTTAATCTACAATTTAATACCATATGAAAAATCACATGTAGTATTATCTAAAATTAATTCTTGACATATTAATTTTATAAAATACACTTACCATTCAATAAACTTCTCCCAAGAAAGAAACCCTAAGTGAACATTAATTGAACCCTAATTGTAGATTCATAACTCTAATCATAACCCTAATTGAACCCTAATTGTAGATTCATAACTCTAATCATAACCCCAAGTGAACACTAATCCTAATCAAACCCTAGTTCCTTAACCTTAAAATTATCATATAATCTGATTATCTCTCTTATCTAAATTTGGGTTGAATTATTTTTCTTTTATTTTTAATTGCATATATTTTTTGTTTATTAGATATTATTTTATGAATATATGCAAATATACTTTTACTTCTACATCATTCTATGCCTATTTTTTTCATGATATTTCAACATTCATTTTCTAGAATATTAGATCAATCTCACACATATAAATATGAAACCTCAAAATTTGAAAATAATATTCAAGTTTTCCCACTTCAATTTATCATTTATGTTATTTGAATTAAAATATTTTAAATCATACTCTTAATTCATCTAAGAAAGCAAACAAATTGATATATAATTTTTTATTAAATACATTTTAACTTATTTTCTTAGATTGTATAAATATCTTTCTTTTTTAATTTTCATTATTTATCAATCTCACAAACATAAATATAAAGCCTCGAAATTTTAAAATAATATTCAAGGTTTACCCACTTCAATTTATCATTTATGTTATTTGAATTAAAACATTTTAAATCATACTCTTAATTCATTCTAAAAAAGAAAAACAAATGAATATGTAATTTTCTATTAAATAGATTTAAACTTATTTTCTTGGATTATATAAATATCTTTCTTTTTTAATTTTCATTATTTAATTAACCTATCTAAATTTTCCTAAAATTTACATTATAATTTAAAATATATATATTTATATATTTATAAAATATTCACTTGAAAATACATGGTTGAATCATTTATAAAATATCCTCTAAACAAATTTTTAAATAACATATGAGAAAATTATTTAGAGGCTTTGTTTCATTTTTAATTTTCACTTCTTAGAGATTATTCTGTTTTGAATATTTTAAATTAAAATGCCCAACTTTCAATCTTCATAGTTTACAAAAACTATTAATTTTTTACCTATAATTTTGTCAATAACTGAATCAACAAAAGATTAACAAATTTTAAGAATTTAATTTATTTTGGATGGTGCTCCTATTTTTCAAATTTCTCTGTGACAAAGCAAAGAAGAATGGACTGAAAACCCAAGCTCTTTGGACATAGCAGATAATCCTAGCAGTAGATAAAGGTCAGTTTAGAAAATAAAGGCCTCAAGGAAGCTATAATGCCATCTCCCAAGTACATGGCAGGAGAGATGTAGACCTATGTGGAGACCTATGTGGAGTTTATTGGCAATACCTAGAAGAAGAAGAAAAATTCAGCTAGAATATTATGAATTTAAGAACCCTATATTTTGATGCAACTATTTCGATTTGTTTAGAAACCATGTGAATGGAGATGCTGAAAGCAAAAACTTGGAATGAGAATTGAATGTTAAAAAGACAAAAGTGTAAAAGGTCAAAAGAATTTCAAGCTACCACATAAAAGGACTTAAAGGTTAATATCAACATCTAAGGTGAAGGAATTATGAGGTCTCCATAAAAATATAATTGAAGCCTCCAAGTGCAAGATCACAACAAGTAGACATTTTGAAATAATAAAACTAACAAAGCAAAGAAGCAGAGGCTGAAAACCCAAACTCTTCAGGCATAGCAAATATACCCAACAGAAGCAAGGAAATTTTTTGAAAAGGATGATAAAATAAAACCATAATGTCATTTCCCAAGAACATGGCAGGAGAGATTCAAACCATGTGGAATTTGAAGAGTGGATTGATTAGTGTTGAATATTGGTTGGTCTTGAATGATTGATCAGCATATAAATTTAGTCAAATGTCGATCTGTTGGGTGTGTCAGCGCATAATTTTAAAATTTTTTGGTCAGCACATAATCTTACATCAAATCTCAAAGATTTGTAATCCAATTAACATGGTAGATGCAGTTATCCATTCGGCCTTTTAACTAACATATAAAAATATCAAATTACCAAAAAAATCCTAAAACTTTCTTGTTCTTCAAACACAGGCTCTCAATTCTTCCCATATTAATTCTTCAAACACAGACTCCCAATTCTGCCCATATTAATTCTTCAAATAGAGATTCTCAATTTTCGCCATCTTAAAAAAAATAACAACACTGCAAAAAGGACAGGGAAAAGGCCATATGGATACACTGCCCACCCCAAATTTTGTGGAATTTCGCAGCAGAGCCACAATATCTATTACCACATATCCAAATTTTAAAGAAACTCCATGAACACGAATCCAAGTTAAAGACTTATTTGCAGGATTCAGACGGCATCTTAATTATTCTTGTCATCATGCAAAAAAAAATGAAGAAACACTTGAATAAAAAATAACAAAGAGGAAATGAAGGAGGTTAACCAAGAAATCTAAATCACTGAAGCATAAAAAATTAGAATCTAACATGCAATAGCAGTGTAAAATCAGAAGCTCTACCTTAGAAACAAATTTAACAAAGAAACAATATTTTTTCTTTGCATTGGCCCAAATTGTCACAATTTCACAATTTTTGCTCTGACTCCATTTTCAATATTCATTTTCTGGAGGCTCTCCTATTTTCATTGTTCAAACTTAATGCTCAACTTTCAATCTGCACAGGCTCTGTATTTACATGGATTATTCAATTAATCAACAAAATCCTCCATGAATTTAAAGAATTTTAAAACACTTACACAGGAATGATTGCAGAGGCCGACTAGAAACCCCATTCGAAGCAGCAGTAGGCAACATTTTGAAATCCGGGACTTTAAAATCTACAAATAAAGCTAAATTAATTTAAGTCCTTTTGGAGATCATTATATACTGATAAAAAGTGTTCAATACTCACCAAAAATTTAAAAGCATTAAATTTGATATAAAAATAGATAAAATTTTCAAGCTTGAGCTAAGCCCATGGATAAGAAATCAAAAAGCAATTTAACCAAAGACCCTCTAAATACTATTACAAAACCATTATATGCAAAGTAGAGATTGCAAATTACCTCTACGTGAACATGGTACTTTGCAAACAGGGCACACAGGTGCAGATTTTATAGACCTTAATATACAAGCACTGCAAACCAGATAGCAATGTAAGATAAAAATATAAATATCCACAATTCACCAAAATATTCAAAACACATGGTTGCAGGTGAGTGAAGCCGCTTGATTCAGCAAGCTCAAGCTACAAAGAACAGAAGTAGAAATTAAATTTGATGCAAGTATAGTCAATTTCCAACCATCAAACTTCATAAACTTTAAATTCACGAACTAAAGAAAATTTCTTTGAACTTGATGATTTTACTAATCAAATTACTTGGATGTAATAACTTGCAAAGAAAAATGGCATTACAATTAAGGCCATAAATTCCATTCAAACCCAATTGAAAATTGCCCACACTTTCTCATAAGTTCATGCAGTAAAAAAGAAAACCTTCGACAGGTTGAACCTCTGGAAAAACCTAAGACATGCATTGCCCCACGCATCCTCACAAAATTCATGTATAAAAACTTTGAAATAAATTAACAACTAAAGAGGTCCAGGTTGCAAACAAACATGCGCTGCCTGCACGACGGGACCACTGGAGCCACCGTGGAAATCCTGAGCAGCAGAGCTGGCGTTCAATTTAGGTTGTAAAAGAGGTCCCAAGGAAGTGGAAGGATGAACAGCCACCATGTCTATTTTGTGGGTCTGGACGTATTCCCATGCTGCTTTCTCCACAAGAGTCTTTGACACTGGATACCAAATCTGCAGCAGGATAATTTTTTATGAATTATTTTTCACCGTTGACTGCAGCAACCATTACATCATAGTCCAAAACATCAAATTGAAATAGCTCGAGTCTTTCGTTGGCTCATTCGAAAGCTTGCAGATGGTCTTTTTCATTCGGGTCTGCTATATTCTGAAGAGTCTTTGTTCACATTCGCACAGCATAAATGTGCAAGAACAATTAATAAAAACAGTTACGGAAGCAAGAAACAAGATTAGTTTTTTATTAAATTAACTTTTAATGTATTTAATATTTCTATTTTTCATATGT
Organism: Sequoia sempervirens; assembly: GCA_007258455.2. Taxonomy (NCBI): domain Eukaryota; kingdom Viridiplantae; phylum Streptophyta; class Pinopsida; order Cupressales; family Cupressaceae; genus Sequoia; species Sequoia sempervirens. The sequence continues at coordinate 176,039 of VDFB02148304.1, forward strand.
ATATGTATATATTTTATTTGAATTTTTTTAAATTAACGGGAGCATGACTTCCACCTGCTTGTCATTTTCAATGCAGCTTCAAAAACTTTAAGGAGAATATTCTTTGAATGCTTTCACTGTATAACACCTCTCGGCATAATAAAAATATTAATAACTTAAGACTATATCTCTCCACATTTATAGATAGATGTAATTAAGAAAACATACTAGTTTTAATCTTAAAAAACTTAGAACGACTAAAATATTTTGAATAGTCAATGTGAGTATTAATTAAGTATCATGAGAGTGATATGTGAAAGCCCTTTAATAAAATAATGATAAGTTTTGTGATTTGATCCATCATCATTGAAGTCATTACTTTGACTTCTAATTTAGTATAAAATGGTTTCATATAATTGTTTAATTTAGTTGTTTAGTTTTATATGATTTTTTAATTAAATAAGATGGATAATTGAGAATCTTCTTTTGTAATTGTAAAGTTTTTTATAATTTAAGAAATAAAATTTTAATGATAAAAAATAGATATGCTGAGAAATATAATGAAAATGTATCATATAATAGCACATATTTCTTTTTTCACATATTTTCTCTCTTTTTTACACATTTATTCTTTTAAAATTTCTATGATTAAAAAATATAATTTAATAATACTTGAATAAAAAAAATAAAAAGCATAAAATAACTATCAAAAAATTCCTAAAAAATTAAATAATAACTATTAAATAAAGTAACTTAAAAATCACATAAAGTTAATAATTACTACAAATTGTAACTTTTATCCATAACCTTCTATTATTGTGAAAAAAGTTTAATATGAAATAAAAATGATAAATTAATATAATCAGAAGGTTGTTTGTAACATTTTTTTATTGGAATTAAAAAGGAATTATAGGTACAAATAAAAAACAAACGCAGCAATCACAGGGTAAAAATAGAGTTTTGAAGCAGCAGATGGAGATGCAAACCACCAATAGAACAACATATCTCTTATTAGCGTCTGCAGGAAAAGGGGATAAACAGGGAAGATGCAAGGAAGGAACGTCAGATGAACATTATATACTTGTAGAAGCCGCTCATAAATATAAAAGCCCACATTGACCATTGTGGTAATGAAATGAAATGAAATATTTTAATGACGTCCACGAGGCCAAAGAAGCCTATGGGACCCAAGATCAGCACCGGAACAACACACAGCACAGCCCTAGACACAATGGAGGTGCCGTTCGAGATCAGCCCTTCGAGAGTGAATTTTGATGATGAAGTTTGCAATTTTGTCGAGTCTTGAATCTTCAAACAAGGTATTTAAATTGTCAACCTGCACCGCATCCCCATAGCTGGCCCGGATGTCTTTATAAGCTGAGCATTCTATGATAAAGTGCCATTCTGTCTCCACCATACCTTCGTTACAAAAGCGGCATATTCTATTTTCCCACTCTTCTTTAGGAACCTCCCACCTACCCGTTTCACACCTAAGATGGTGTGAACTAGTCCGCAATTGGGCTATCAACATTTTTGCTTTCCATTTGATATTCGCTCCTATATAAGCCTTTTCTTCATGGTCCCTTGTGGGATTGAATTCTTTGATATAATAATCCTTTTTACGCCCTGTTTTTTTCGTCCATATACCATATTTAAATTTTTCTCTCACATAATTTTTTATTTCTCCATTTGTGTTTGGACACTCATGCATCACAATATCCCATTTCTTCATCCACTTGATATTAAGTTTCATCCATGTGTTCTTTCTTCTAGTTAGCTCCTCTTTCATAATTAGCTTAGGCCATCTATGATCCTCCATATTCTGGACCTTCTTTAAGTAGCTTAATAACCGGGTCATCGCTGAGGCCTCCAGAGGAAAAGTACCGGTCTCAGCCAATAAAATTTCATAAGGCACTGCAGTCTTAAGCTTGAGGCTGCATATAATTAGATGTTTTTGTATCCTTTCCACTTGTCTCCATTTCTGATCTGACATGCTGCTGCCCCAGATTTCACACCCATAGAGAATTACCGGAGTAACAAGAAGACCAAAAAGCGTTCTTTTAGTTTTCCAATCCCATAATTCGGCATTTCTACATCTATTTTGCAAAGAGTACAACGCTTTCCAGCCTCCTTGAATTCTTTTTGCTCTACATGTTTCCCAACTAAGCTTGTTGTGAAAATCAAGCCCAAGGTACTTATACTCGTCCACTATTTCTAGTGGCTTGCCTTCAAAGAGAAATTCAATCTGCTGTTTTTTTCTTCGCAGTGAGAAGATCATTATTTTGGTTTTTGAAGTGTTCACTTGCATCCCGACCTCTTGACAAAACGTTTCAAGGGCCTTCAAATGTTTTCTCAAATCATGTGCAGTTTTAGCAATTAATATGAGGTCATCGGCATATAACAGTAATTTTATTACAAAGTTGGCCAAAAGGATGCCTTCCCCACCAACCTTGTCAATCCATTCTTCCAGCTTATCAATGTAAAGCCCAAATAGCGTTGGGGAGAGCGGGCAGCCTTGTTTGACACCAATGTCACTGCCAAAGCATTCTGACATACCATCATTGGTTCTGATTTTAGCTTTGACCTGCTCGTAGAGCCTATGAGCAGCCGCCCTAAGCTCATGCGGAACTCCCAAATCCTCCATTCTCTTCCATAGCTTGTTCCGAGGGACCGTGTCAAAGGCTTTTTTAAAATCAACAAAGCAGCAATAGGCTTCGTCTCCTTGAATGTCCCAAATTTTTTCAATCAAAAATCTAAGGGTAACCCCATGATCAATAGTGGAGTGCTTGGGCCTAAAACCAGCTTGACCTTTTGCTCTTTTCCCCTCTTTTTCAGCCCAGCTGCTAATCCTGCGTTCAATCATGCTTCCAAAAAGTTTCCCCATAAGAGGGTTAACCATAATAGTTCGGTAGTTTGATGGGTTATTTATGTCACCATTTTTGTGCAAGGGGATAACAACACTAGTGGTCCATCCTTCTGGGAAGCCTTCTTGATTGACCCTGTTGAAAATGCTCTTAATACAAGGTGCAAGGACCTCAACACCCCACTTTAAATGTTCTGCTTGCAGCCCATCAATATCTTGTGCTTTCCCTCCTGCCAACCTTCTTATGCCTTGACTGATATCCTCTACAGTGAAAAGTTCGGTGGCTGCCTTGATTATTGGGGGTCTATGTTTATCCTGCTCACGCTCATAAAGAAGTTTTGCATAGTCTAGCCATTGAGAGCTTGTAATATTATTTTCCATTTGTTTTCTTTTCTGTTGTAGCTCCTTCCAAAATTTTTTGGGGTTGTTCTTTCCAAGGGTAATCAGCTCCAATCTTCTATCCCTTACATACTTTTCCTTTTTACTTTGTATCATCCTTTCATACTCTTTCTTGTTTTCTATTGTCATTCCCCCCTCACGAAGCTTCCTTTTTGTTAACTTGCACTCCTCATCGAACCACGGGTTTGCCGGAAAAGTATTTGTACTGCCTCTCTTGGGTCTAGACCTCTTGCACTCACCCAAAGCTTTGTGCACTAGAGGAATCAAAGTATTCTTGTTTATTGAGTGCATCTTTATGTAAGCTGATTTTTTTTCCAATTCCTGAAAGAAATTTTTGAGGGCAGTCTTGAAGATTTTCTGATTTTCTTGATTCATGAGAATTTTACCCGGTGTGGGTGCTTTGTTCTTGCTGTTAAGAACTTGTTCCCCTTGCTGCTTGATTATGCGAATGTCAAGTTTTACATATATTGGATTATGATCCGATTTCAACTCCATTGGACATTTACCAATCACAAGCTCCATTATTCTTGCTGTATAATTACGAGATAAAATGACATAATCCACCACACTTTGACCATTATAGGTCTTGCAAGTGATGTTGCCCGATCCTGGCCATGATCTCATACCGTTACATATTACCAAGTTGAATAGACTGCATATTCCTAACAGTTCTGCCCCATAATGAGTAACGTTACATTTATTATCTTGAGAGGTTCGTTCCCATAATTGATGGTTCTCTTCTTCCAGCCATAGCGGATCATCTTTCTCTTTATCTTGGCTTTTCAAGTTAAGAGCTTGGTTGCTAGCTGTCCTAGCATTAAAATCACCTATTAATATGACTTCCCCCGATGTGCTAAACACCGAAATGTCCTTTTTTAGAGATGCAAAGGGGTCCTCACGATCTAGGCTCCTTTTCTTATATGATTTGGAGCCTTTTGGGGCGAAATAGCAAGCAGCCAATCTAATTGTAGTCTGATTTTCTGTTATTGTTAACCATATGTACTGTTTGTTTGGATCTTCTTTCTCCACTTTTATATTATTTTCCCATGGTTCTTTTATTAGGACTACAACTCCACCATGTCCTTTGCCATTTTCTGTTCTCTCATTCCAAATTGAGGCCTTTCTATAACCTTCAAAATCAGGAATTTTACACCCTTCATGCTCATGAGTCTCGGTAAGAATAATAATGTCTTTTCCTGCTGCTATGGGCCCTAAACCAGGTCCTCTTCTCCAAGGATAACCTCTGCAGTTCCAACTTACTATAGATAAATATTCCTGGGGGGCCCCGAGTTCCTATTTTTGGTGTGTAACTCTGTCACTAACTTGAGCCTTCCCATTTTGCAACCAAGCCCATTTACCTTCACTTCTTGCTGTTTTTACTTTTTCCCACTCTTTTCGTCTTTCTTCTTGCTGTGTTATGGTTAGATCCTCATCAAGGTAAATTTGTGTACCTTTAAGAAACCTCTTGTTCCTTAGTAGCACGCTTTTGTCCTCAAGTTTCTTCAAAGTAACTCTTACATGCCTATTTTTACCACCTTCCATCCATTTTCCAATCCTGTTTGCTTGCTGAATAACCCCTGACCACTGAAGTTCGTCCTTAAAGAAATCCCTTGCCAACTCTTTAGTGGTTTCATTCTCACCATAATCTCTTAGCCCTTTAACAATGACATTCAAAGTCCTATCATTTCTGTCCTTTTCTTCTCTTAACTGCCTCCTGACTTGCTTTTCTATATCGTCCCTTTGTGTATCCGATGATCCTCTTACTACTTGAGTCCAAGATTTGGCCTCTTCCAATTGTTCCCTTAGCTGCTCTTCTTTTATCTTCATGCTGTCCATTACTGATTGTATTTCCTTTAACTGCGAATTATTGCTTTCAGCTGCCTCTTTTGGCTTGCTTGTGCCTGCTACATCCATTTGAATTAAAACTTGCCTTAACGATAGTAATTCTTGCTCCCCTTTTGCCATGGAAATTTGTAGTTTGTTTATCTGTTCTTTGAGCAAATTGTTCTCCCTTGTTAACTGCCAATTGACTTCTATGACCTCTTTCACTTTGGTGTCTTCATATTGCCCTCTTGTTTCCAAGGATTGGAGTCTCTTCTTCATGTCCATTAGCTCATTGACGTATAACTCTGAGGACCACATGAGCGGCGTTGTGGTGGGGCTGTAAAAATCAGAATTACCTTCCTCCTCTACTGCCTTGTTTACCTGACTATTTTCATCTCCATTTTGCTTCTTGCTTGAGACTATGTGAGTTGCTGAGTTCACATTTCCTTTTCCTTTAGGTTGTTCTGTTTGCTCTTGCTGATTTTCTGCTGTGATAGTTGAGTTCTTAGGTTCTAACCTCGGTAGAATAGCTGCAAGTTTACCCTTCTTTGCCAACTTCACTTTTCGTGTTTGCCTACGTCTTAAAATCCCCTTGTACTGTTTTGCATTTACATAAACACATCTTTCCTCCATGTTTAAGAGGTTGTTTTGCGGACAGCCTAACACACATGTTCCCCAAATGCTATTTGTTGCCCCAGTGAATGTTGAGGATTCCATCGGGAGGTGCGAAAAGTTAAAAGGAATTAAAAAGTTCCCCTGAGCTAACATGCCATTCATAGGCCATTGAGTACTCTTTTGCCTTATTCCAGTTATTTCAACACTATCTGACTTGGTTTCTTTTGAACCCTTTGCTTCAGCCTCATTTCCGTCATGACCCTTGAGGTATTGCCATTCGATCTGTTTTTCCAACTTCATATTACTTAATGTTTCAGCTTTATTTGGAGTGTTGAAAACAGTAACAGTATTTTCCTTGCTTGCTCCCACCGTATCAAACTCTCAACCCAACAAAATGCCCTAGCCCCTGAGGTCCACCCAGTTTGATGCTTTGGTTTGAGAGTTTTGTTTACTTGACTTGTTTACGGGATATGATGCAATGTGTATGGGATATTTGCATTGTTTAATGAAGAGCTAGACTTTTTTTAAATGCCAAGCAGAAAAAGACAAGAGACAGCGCATACAAGGTGGGGCACACCTGTTCCTGATGCCGAGACCTTTGCTCTGGAAAAGGGTGAAAAGCCAAGAAGAGGCTCGCAGCCGTCAGGACCCACCACGCACCCCAACCTATCTCCTGCTGCCGCGCACACGAGCATTGATTTGAAAGTGGACCAGCAGTCGCCCACGTTCGTTGGGAGAAGATATAATCTCTTGCGTGGAACATTCTTAGCCAATTTTATCTGTCCCTTTCCAAATCATTAATGTCTATCCCATCGAATTCATTGTTAAATATATACGTTAAATAAAATAACTTCTTTTTAAACTAAATAAAATCTTGGCTTTTTCTTACTAGCTATCTCTTTAGGGCCTACAGCTTTTCAAATCCTCATTTATAAGATATAAATTTATATCAAAAAGTGTTCTAAGTTAGTAGATATTACACAATTAACTTAAATATAGTTCGGTATGAATAATTTAATACTCAATGAAGAATTTGTTTTACTTATAGATATATTAAACTATTTTATTTTTTTTAAAATAAATATTGATATGTAGTATGGAAAAATAAAATAATTACTAATAATACAAAATTCAAAAAATAAATGTTAATTTTTTTGAAAAACTATTAATAGAACACAGAATGTTCTATTGCTCTATGTTTTGTGTAAGAAGAATGAGCAGAGCAAGTTTCGTCTTCAACAAATCAAAGATCAAGTCATGCACTTTCAGCTAGATAGTAAGCTCAGCCTTGGTAAATATGTTGTACAGTTTATGTAAGAGTTTTATTTGTACCTTTGTGGATACCAGCCTTGGTAGCTTGTAGGGTTTTGTTTGCCTTGTGGTTTTGATGTTTTACTATTCTAACCAACTACTTTTGTCGCTGCATTCTTGTATTTTATTCAACTTTGTTCAATATAAAAAAAAATATATTTAGAGTTATATTTAATATTCTTGTTGTAACGTTTTCTAGAATCTTATCTTAAAAATTCGAATAAAGCTGCACATATCTGATTGGAAAGCTTTGTGTGGCCATCCGAACTTCGTACGGAGAAAGGGACGTACGAAATTCACTACGAATGTTCAAGGAAATTTGTTGGCAATATCGTAGCAGTGGGGAAAGTAAGCGTGTCCCCCAAACTTATCCAAACTTATCCACTCAATTTCGTCTATATATTACCCATTTTCATAAATTTCTACTCAATCAAGCCGAGCTCCCAGCATTGTATTTTAGATTACTTGTCATTCAGCCTTCATATCTTCTTCTTCTACCTGCAAAAAGTGTTTTACCCCCTCTCTATACCCAAAATAATCCATTCGACAGAGCCAACAATATCATTACAAATTGAACACAACGATGATGAGAGAAGAGTTTTATGCAGCTCTGCAACAGATTGCACTGCATTTGCTCGGCGACGACTCCACGCCCACTACTCCCTCCGCTCTGGTAGACCCAGATTTTGGACAGACTGTCACTGCGTCTATTGACGGAGATCATTTGCCTGACAATAGACAGACTGCTAGTTCGCCGGTTAAGATTTCTGTTCCGGGTAAGGGTCACTACAGAGGAGTGCGTCAGAGGCCGTGGGGAAAATTCGCTGCGGAGATTAGGGACTCCACCAGACACGGAGCCCGTATTTGGCTTGGTACTTTTGAAACAGCAGAGGCCGCCGCTGTGGCATATGACCGCGCCGCTTTCAAAATGAAAGGAGCCAAAGCTCTGCTCAACTTTCCCCTGAACGCCGCCTCCTACGCTGAGTCGGGGTCAGGGTGTGGTCACGTGGAGTCCAACAAGAGAGGAAGAGAAAGTGTTCAAGGGGAAGCTCAGCAGCCACGTCGCACAAGGCTTAAAATGGATATAAAACATGAAGAAGAGGATGTGTTTGGGAAATTAGAAAATTTGGTTCCTCTTTCTCCGCTCCCTCTCTCTCTCTTACCCTACACAACTTCACCCATGGTGAAGTAGTCGCCACTCTTCTTATTTCTTTTCTCCATTCAATTCATTTTTTAAACCCATTTTCCCTGTTTTTTTTTGGTTTCCTTCATCTTAATGAATTTTCACTCCTACTGTAAAATATTCCCCTGCAAATGTAGAGGCAACGTGCATACTACTTTTGTTGATATACAGACAATTTACAAGTTACAGCAGAAGCATAGAGTTGGGAGAGCGGGGGCAGTTAAAACTGCTCTTAATAAAATTATATAGTTTTAGAAAAAAATATTAATTAATGGAGTTTGAAAATGACATTGGTCGTTGTCACATAAAGAAACTACAGTTTGTGGCGGCCATTCATTTTTGTGGGGACATATTTACCTAATCCTATGACAGAAAGAAATTACAGTTTATGGTGGCCACTCATTTTTGTTTGGCTTTAAAGTATCTAAAAGATCTTGAATGGGCTCGGCCTATTTTTGACTTTTATTTTGACCTTTACTTAAAAGGGATGGTATGAACTTCGTGCAATGGTGGAACTGGAGGATAATGACAATTAAAAAAGTCTTATTAAAGAAAATTTATCACTTTTAATTTAAAAAATTAATTGGTTAAATTTTGTGAATTTTTAAATCTAGGCTAATCCAATAAGATGCATCTATAAAGTATAAATTAATTTAGACGTATTAAATAATAATTGCCATTGATAAATTTAATAATTTGTCAAAGTTGTTCTTGTTGGGATTGTGTGTGTCATACATCTTGCAAGTCTTAATGTTTGACTTAATTATTTTAATTGTATTTATTTATTATTTGTATCTAATTTGAGAAATAAGGTATCTCACTTATGATTTGACCCTTATTTCTTGTGTATGCATTTGTATGACATGTGTGTAAGAATATGTAAGAACATTAGGTCATGTAAGAAGTGAGAATATTTACAACATTATAAGTGTGTAAGAGATTCTATGACACGTGTAAGAGTATGCAAGAGGAGAGTTACAAGGTGGACCACAAATCTTGGTGAAGTTTATGGCAGTCTATAACACATGTCATAAAACATTTTGCTAAAGGTGAAATATGACCAAATGGGGCATCCGAGTTAGTCAATCGATTATGACAAATTATAATAGCATCTTACATATGTAAGAGAATATTTTATTTTTAGCCTACAACCCAAACTTGGACGTGGCCATTAGAATTTCTTCTATAAAGATGTGGATGCCATATCTCTTTTGCCAACACGTGGTTTTTCTAAAATCATTTATAAATTCATGTTTCATTGTTGCCTATTTATTTGGGTGATTGGGTTTGAAATGTTAAGTAGCACATTTCATTGTAGGGTTGTACTATTGAATTTCCTCCAAAGGAGCAAGATGATAGTCTCCATGTTTAGGCAAGAGCCTAGAAGTGTAATGTAATCATGCTCATGTTGTTGAATAATGCACTAGTTTGATACTTTCAAGAATGGGGATTTTTACTAAAAAGGCTTTTCCTCACATATTTTAGAGTCTCTTCTCTTTGATCTATGCTTTTATTCTTCTTCTTCTTCATACTTGCTTTCAAAATGTCAATTTACACACCATTATGTTGAAATTTTCATAGATTGAGATTTTCATTTCTTTTAGGTCTAAGGGTTAATGTGGGAAATGAATCTTTATCTTCATTCCACTTTATGGGCATGGCCTATTTGCACCTATATCAAACTTTTATTTAGTAGATCTTACAATAATGAAGGTGCATAATGAGTATTTTTCTAACAATTTTAAGAAAGTAAATGTAATGAATAGTGATATTTAACTTTCTAATCAAAGAATGAGTGATTCAATAGAAGATTATAGAATTTATAGTCTCAAGATAAAAAATAGAAAGTTAGATGATTTAATATTTTATTTGAAAATAAAATATTTATGTTTCTTTGTCAAAGGATGTGTTTAAGGACCAAGGTCAAACCCGTGATTACAAATTATTACAAAACTCTATAAATTGCTTCGCATGTCTTTCCTCTATAGCTTTAGCCTTCTCTAATATCTAGGGATTTATGGTATTTAAAAATACATTGGTAGGGTGGTTGTGTAGTTTGGATTTTTTTTAGCATCCAAATTGCTTTCAAAAGAAATGAGATTGGTGGATGGAGAGGAATGACATTGAACTTTTATGGATTGGTTTATGTAGGTAGAATGTTAAAAGGGCTTCTAGGATGTGTGAATTTGTTGATCTCGGGTGGGGATATGAGAGGATGGATAAATATGATGAATTGCTTTTGAAATAGGAGTGATGAGTGGTGAAATGTAAGGACCCAAAATGGATGAAAGGGATGAAGTACTCGGTTTTGGGACATAAAGACCCAAAATGGAAGAAAGGAATGAAAGATTGGGATTTAGAATATAAGGGCCCAAGATAGATTTAGAGGATGGGAATGTGGATATTTGGACTTAGATGGAGGGATTTTGGATTTAGTATGGATGGAAGATGTACCAATATCTTGAGCTTGGTAGCCAAGACCATGATAGTTGGGTTTTATTTTGATAATGTAGGGATTCTAAGATATCAAAACATAGATATCAAAAAACCAACTACCAAACAACAACCCATCACCTAGAGTTATACCAAAAAAGAGCACACATATGAAAAGGCTACAAAGGGGGAAATTATAGTGGTTTTCCCTATAACATAGATTGAAATTTAGAAACAAAAAATAAATGGGGGAAGGGAAAATTTATATAGGAGTCTCTCCAACCCTACCAACATAATTACATTTAAGACATTTTCTTCCATTCCAAGTAGTCCAATGAAAACACAAGAGACTCCTCCAACTTGACATCAAAATAGCACACAAGAAATTTGAGACTAGATTCTACTAATAGTGTTACCTTTATGCCAATTAATATCTCCTTAACCACCAAATGTGTTCTTCACAAGCTCTCATACAACCCATGGATATGGTTCAAATGATAGTTATAAAATATATATGTCTAGCTTTTGATCCCCTTTATATCATCATGAATAAGATATGTGCCAACCATAATGGAGAGCATGGAAGTGCAACTAAGAGTCTAATAAATCTCAAAGATATTTTTTCTCTCCACCAAATATAGAGGTTCTATGATGATCTATGTCAATGCTTCCCTGATTCCAACACAAGGGGGTTTCATACATATCCTTCACTAAGTCCCAATAACAACTAGACTTGCAAGACAAGATTTCAAAATTATATTTTAGAAACTGCACGATGTTGTTGATTGTATCCACCCCTTTCACCCATTCCTTCTTCCTTTTATTATTTATACCCTTATCCTTATCCTTCTCTAGCATCCTCTTGTATTTTCCCTCATTCAATAATGTTGTTTAGAGTAGAAAGAAAACCCACATAATAGAGTTCCCCAATACAACATCCTCAATATTTGAAGAAATCAATTCATGATCAACCTCCAAAATCTCCATGAATGACTCCAACATACTATGACATAATTGTTTTGCAACATGAAAGATAATGAAAGTATTGTGTCTTATCACCTATACCACTCTCATCATGCATATCTCCTTGTTCCTATGTGTAAATATTTGCATGTGGATTTCCCACCTTATGATTCCAATTATCCCTATTGTGTCCCTTATCCTAACCAACCAATGCATGCCTCTTGCCAAGCCTTGAGATATATTTTATTATTAAATGTTGTGACTAATATGATGTTTATTATTTAGTATTAATACTTTGACATGTAAGTAGATATTAATTTTAAGGTTTACAAAAGGTAAGAGTTTTCATGTACCACGTAAATTATAATAATTGCTAGCAATCGTACCTTGGGGTGCAATGGGTACGCCGAAGATAATATATTGATTTTTTTTTTGTTAAATATGTTTATGTGAGAAAGGGAAAAATGATTTTGGAGCTATAGTTTAAGTACTCCGAATTTTATATGGACTATTACTTATGACAATCGAAGTAACCATCCACAAATAGATAAGTAATGAAGGATAGTCTGTAAATATATAAAATTTGCAGCAATACACAATTGAGAAGACTTCAAGCATGTTGTAAAATACAACCACACCCAGAAAGCACAAAATAAAGCTTGTGACCCCAATAAGTCGAGAGTACTACATAGTGTTAAAATCCACATTGGATGGGTGATCAATTCAATATGTTCCATCTTCCATATGACTATTGCATGTCATTAAGCATTTCTAAAACAAATCCCCATTAAGATTTCATTTTTGAAAATCAGGTCTGTGGTCATGAGATTTGGGGCAGTGGGAAACTGTTTTGTAAACAATGTTGTCCTTAAAGTGATTTGTAAGAAGACAAAATAAAATGAAATCAATTAGTGTAGCAAGAAGAGCATCTGTTGCAACCTATTGCAAATCATATAATATTATGTCAAAATTTGTTATAAAACTATCCTCACAGCAAGAATGAGAAATCCATTAAAATCATTCACAAAGGTTGAAGTTTATTTTTCTATCTTAAGAATTGCTTTCCAGTAATCAAAAAAAGATTGTATGTACTGTTAAACTATTTTCTACATACGTATATCATCCACCTTTCTTGAGATGTAAGTACATTAAAAATTTGCATTTGGAAAGGTAAAAACTAAAATGCATATTTTAAAAAAATATCCTCACTTGTAAATGTTTCTTTGTATTTAGATATAGCTGAGAGATGTAATGGATACAACTATGCAACATCATTTAGGAAACATGTGTACATCCAACACAACCTAAACCAAGCCCATTTGGAGGGAAGTAAACAAAGAAAGCACAAGAAAACAAAAAATACATCAAGTTGTTCAAGTAAAGAGCAAGGAAGATATACTCACCATAACCAAGAAAAGTTGATGCATAACAAGTTATATTCACCATCGAACATTAAAATACAAGGTTGAAAAGGTAATACTGGGCACATAAAATTCCTCCACATGGCACCCAATATAGAACCTCAAGTTTAGAAGGTTGGTGTGTTGCACGAAATAATTCATTCATTACCTCCTCATTGCCTTTTTAATCATCATCCATTTCCAACTACTTTAGCACGCAACATGCCAACAATAGACCAGTACAGTATGGTTCAAAAGCAATTGTAATTATGTTACAAACAAAGAGGGAGATGTATTTATCCCAATCCAGTCTACATATGTCCTAACTTGTTTGCTAGCAATATATAATAATATACAACATCTTATATATTAATTTAGTATCTTTGAAGTAGAATTGTTTGGAACAATATGATTGAATCACACCTGCATACAATCTATATCTTTTATAACAGAAATGGAAACTCGCCATAGCATGGCAGTGGATGTAGTAGAAAACTTGGAAACAGAGCAGAAGTTTGAGGAAAAAGCATAAAGTTAGATATGAAGAATGTATAATAGAAGTTGGAAAGATTAGTTGATGAGAGCACAATATGTAGGTGCAAAGAGAAATGTAAAAAAGTGATGTTTTACCGTTGTGAACATAATTGGCAGGGGAGAACTCCACTATAAACAACAAGCTTAAGTAGAAGATGTTGGAAGACTGCTTGTATGTTGAATGAGTAGTTGTCGAAGAACTCCCTGGTAAATGTAATATGCTTGTGTTTATAAACTTTGTGCTAAAAGGGTTGATCTTGATAGTTAGGCAGCTTTGAATGAGGGCCTACAAATCAAATGTGGTAAGCAAGGATGAGATTGGATACTTGGAATACAAAGAGATGTGAAGCAATGAGGAATGTTCATTGAAAGAGAAAAGATTAAGTATTAAGAGAGCATACCTTTAAAGCTTTTTTAAGTGAATTGAATTTGAGCTTTTCAAGTGGGTGATGTCGATAGTGTAGAAGATCCTGGAAGACTGCATGTATGTCAATTGAGTTGTTGTCAAAGAAGAACTCTCTGCAAAATAAAAATATGCTTGTGTTTATAAAGTTTGTGTTGAAAGGGTTGATCTTGATAGTTACGCAGCTTTGAAGGAGGGCCTACAAAACAAATGTGGTGAGCAAGATAATGAATACTTTCTGTCGATAATGGAGGTAATTAAGATTGGGGACCAGAATTTTTTGTTATTTATTTTCTCTTTGAGCTTGATTTCATTCTGATGATGGATCACTGGTGTAATCTGAAATGTTAATGTAAAAAAAATTATTCAATCAAATTCAAAAATCGTTGTAGCAATAAACAATATAGATTGTGGAAACTTGATATCATTAATCTATATACTTATTAGACGTTAAAAGATAAGCAACTGCTTTGTGTGATGTAATTACAATTTACTAGTTCTTGCACATATACAAAAACCCCAATATCACATCTTACCTCCAAGATCTTAGAACCCCATGTTTCTTTGTTCAAACCATTTCTACTTCATTCTTTTTTTTCTTAACATTTTTAGTAACATGGATACTCTGTTGTTCCATCTAACTTGTTAATATTCTCAAATATATATTTTGACTATCCATTTCTGCAGCCTAATGACCTAACACTTTTAGCAGAACTTGGGGATTTTTATAGAGCTAATCTAATTGGATCCTAACATTGCAGAGCAATCAGGCAATCCAATTGCTATCACAAGAATGGAAATGACTATCCATGCCACTTTTCAAAAATAACCTTCATGATCATTTTTAGAATGACACAAGTTATCCTATCTCAAATCCCAAACTTCCATAAAGTTTGGGGTCTTTCAATAATTGCAACAATAATGTCCATCTCCTATGCAACAATAGGATTGGGTCTTGGCATGGCAAAAGTAGTTGGTACTCTTTTTATCCTATTCTCTTTCAATTTTATTAAAAAATGTTATGATGGATACTCTTATTCTGGTCTAGCCTATAGGACTAGGTTAGATTTTTTCAAAATCCTATCTAATGCACTACAATCCTTAACCTTGTCCACTTCTCATGAGACTCAAAAATATTGGAAAATGTAGAAAATGGGAATTTTTATGGAAGTATAACTCAAATCAGCTTGAGTACAACAACATCTACATCACAAAAAGCTTGGTTGGTCCTCCAAGCTATTGGTGACATAGCATTTCCTTATCCATAATCTATTATTGTCATAGAAATTAAGGTATGGAAAATGCTAGTAAATAATCTATATGGCCAAATAATTTTCTAAGTTGTAATCTAATCTGCACGAGTCATTTCGGATTTATCATATTATCATGCATAACACTTTGAAACCAAAACCTCTAGAAAACAAAACTATGAATAAATCTTTTGTATTTGTTGTAGCAAGGACTTTCTTCTATTTGCTTTGTGGTTGCTTCGGGTATGCAGCATTTGGAGAGAATGCACCTGGAAATCTCTTGACAGGTTTTGGTTTTTATGAGCCTTACTAGCTGATTGACTTTGCCAATGCATGCATTGTAGTTTATATGGTGGGAGCATACTAGGTTAGAGTTTTCCAAGCCTTTCTTTTTTTCTTCAACTACCAATTGCCAAAAGTTGTAATCTAAGGCTTGAAGTTGGACACTTTGTACATAAAAACCTATTTTCATAGCATCTTTTGCAGGTATACTGTCAACCCTTGTTTGCTTTCATTGAAGATTGGTTTTTGAAAAAGTGGCCAAATAATAGAATTGTCAGTAATGAATATGGTGTGCCCATTCCCCTGCTTGAGTTGAATCTAGATGTCACTTTCTTCTATGGTATGCAGGGTGTGATCAATCAATCAAAATTCGTGTGTAGTGCAGTTTTGGTCATAAATGCCAGTATCTCCTTGTGGTAATTAGGCAATAGTGGAATCATCCCATGGTTAAGTGTTGTACTATGACACTAAGTGTGTATTATTCGAATTAATTTTTTTCCTTCCCAAAGTAATTGCTCCCCTTTTTTTATTTTGTATATGTATGTAGGAATTTGATGTTAACTATTAATTCGTGTGTTTGTGCCTTGTTACCTTTTCTTGGTGAATGCCTTTTGTTTTCCTGTATTTGTTCAGATTTTTGTTTCTTTAAGTGATGATATTTTATCTTTCTTTTGTGGAGAAATTTAGAGGTTTTAGAAAATGTTATCTAGATTTTTTTATGATCAAATACTAGAAAAATTAGCAGCTAGGCTGCACTATGCAACAACGTATATAAAAAATCAAGTGATATAATATGCAAGGAAAAACATAGCAGTCAAAACTTCAAACAATCACTGAAACACTAGGATGAGTAAAGCAAAAACTGCACATAGACAGACATAAACTGGTGTAGCTGAATCTTTGTGGTATCAATTTTGGCTTCAAAAAAGTGATATTCAACCAATATATTAATTTGCATAACATAATATTTGTAGACTAGGCATCATCAACTACTTGTCAAGAGGCTTTTATAGGGATTATAGGAGATTAGTAGCTCTATTTTTGCTCCTAACCTATGCTAAAAGTTGTCAAGGTTTTCAACTCACATCAGATGATTTTTAAGCTTATTTAAGTTAGATTGGTTCAAAATGTGTCTTCTATCTACCTTTTTTAGATGATTATTGCTACGAAATTTTAGACCTGTGATTGCAAACAATAATGTGACATCTGACAGATAACTCATATATTATAAAATAAAATTAATATAAAAAATTTAATATCATTATGCAAAAAAAAAAAGAAAAAGAGTTGATATCATGCACTTTAATCATTTCTCTTAAACCCTACAATTTTCATACCTGTTCTAAAGCTTTCATTTTGGCACAAGCTAGGAGGATGCAAGCAAAGGTTGTCGAGACTAGTTTTACACCTGCTAATTGCATACATGCTTTAAACTTCCCAAAACCTTTTCAACAATCCCATTTTGGGCATATCCTGCAATCAGCGCATTCTATGTAACTACATTTCTTTGAGGCATTTTGTCAAACCGTTCGTGTGCCTTGTGTATGTTCCCACATTTCCCATACATGTCTATCAGGGCACTTACGACTATGAAATCTAACAGAAATCTTCTTTCCACTATGATTTGATGTTATCCATCAAAGCATAATCGAAAGAGGACTTTTATCAGATGTTTGCATGAAAAAAAGGGTTTAGGGTTAAATTACATGAACTATTGAGGGTGATTCATAACCAATCACTAGGGAGAAGGCAGGATAGGAGTGGGCTTTCCTGTCCATCCCCATTTCCAAGGGTACAATATCAATAGAGAAGATATTTTTGGTTTACAAATGACGTGTGATTTTAAAGATAAACTCACCTTGAAAGCAAATCCAACAAAGCAAATAAAAAATTGGTGGGGACATATAGAAATTTGGAGTCTCACGGAAAAGATCAAGTAACCTTCAAAGCAAATCCAACACTCCAGACAACATGAATAGGAAGAGGTGCCAAAATGTGTCCTGCTATCAATGATGGCAATGAGGAAAGATACAAGAAAATGAAAATGAAATTAATTTTAGGTTTTGGGCATTCTATTAAAGGCCCATTTGACTGGCCTCTAATTGTGTCGTGTTGTCAAGGATGTTGATATTCTTCTCAATAACTACTATGCAGATATTTCCACCCTACGAGTGGAGAAACGAAAGGTCAATACCAGCGAGGAAGAGTATGGAGGACAGGGGAAAATAGCCGAGAAACTAATGAGTCACTAGGATGCATTTCATCGCAATCGATTGCCTCTCCACCAATCTGCACCGTCCGACATGAAAAGGGCTCGCAAATACTAAGCGTGGGGATGCCTTCGATGTAATTAACTATATAATAGATGAAGTATTTTATTAATCTAATTATATAATGGTGAAAAATCCATCTTTTAGTGCTTGCGAAAATTGGTTAAAACAAAGTAATAAGTGTAAAAAAAAGTTAAAACTACTCATAAAACATGAAAAAGTTGTCAAAATCCACCCAAAACTGAGCTCAAAAAGTTCAAACAAATTGCCATTTTTTAAGAGTTCACAGTTAAAAAGGGAAAAGCCCTGAGTTCATGATCTATTAAAAAAATTGTAATACTCGAAAAATGTGCCCTAAGCTAAAAAATGAGTAAATCAAAGATATGAGTGCTCACAAGAAAATATGATAAATGTTCTATCTACACACTTACAAAGTTGAATGTATGTGTTTTTTCTTATGTCTTACAATAGAATTTAGGTTTATTTTATTTTATTTTATGTTTTAAAAATTATTTTTAATTAGGGTAAAAATTATGAGGCTTGTATTAGAATTATTTTTTCATGATAATTATTTTTAATCAAAATAATAAATTTAATTGGGCGGTGGACCTAGCTCGATTGCCAAAAGCGTCTTGTTGCAGGCAAGAGGTCACGAGGTCTAGTCTCCCCACCATCCTCGTGGTACTGGAGGGCATGTCACACAGGCACCATCAATCACATGAAAAAATTTACCAGGCGCACTGAAGTTTATAGGGGGACAGATTCCTGTAGTCTAAAATAAATAAATAATAATAATAAATCTAATTTATATTTATAGTATTTTATTAAGGTTAGGGTTATGATTAATATGACATAAATATAATTAAAATAATACAACTTTAAAATAATAATAACCAAGAATAAGATTTTCCATTAAGTTTATTATTATATTTTATTATAATTAGCATATTGCACTTACATGTGAGAAACTGATTAAAAAATAGGAATCTCAAGAAAGATATATGTGAAGAATTATCTTTAAAATATCAAACAATAGAAATCTTTCAACGTCCTTTAGATAGATGTATTTATAATATATATACTAGTATATGTAAAATATATGAAGTCATGTACTAAATTATAAATTAATTAAACTATCATATAAAACTACCCTATTAAAAGATGATTTTAGTGGTTAGTAAGGTTACATAAATTATTACAATTGTAACTCTAATTCACAACCTTTTATTATTGTGAAAAAAGTATAAGATTAAATAAAAATGACAAATCAATATAGTCAGTTTATAAGAAGATTATTTTCAAATTTCATTAATCATGTTTTTATTCTAAAACTAATATTGATATTTTTTATGTTACATTAAGAATAAATATATAGAGAATATGTAGCACTTTTAACATTGATATTTAGAATTCCTTTGAAAGTTGCGGGAAAGAATATATGATTGAGATTAGGGACGATTTAAGTTTAGATATAGATATGTTCTTGACTATTTCACATTGGATCACTTGGAATTTAATTTATATTTATACGAAAATTTGAATCCTTTCAAAAACTCACATTTACCAATAATAAACAACATTGATATTTTCACAACCACCAAACTGTAAAGTAAAAATCTGACATTGACCATTGTGGTAAGAGCATTTATTTGAAAGTGGACCAGTTGCCGCCAACGTTCCTTTGGAAATGTTATGATATTGCTAATATATTTTGCAGAACATTTGTAGCCAATTTCATATGTCTCTTTTGAAATCCGATGGAAGCCATTATAAAATCTATGTTGGGAAACTTTTTATTAGTAAGTACAAAATGAGCCAATTATTTTTTATTATTTTTTAATATTTCAATTTACAATTTATTAAAAAATATTTGTATAAGTAATATATATTATATATCTATTTTTTTTAATTTACAAATAGTTTTCATTTTATTTATTTAAGAGTTATTTTATTTTATTATAGTCTAATTTTTTATTACATATATATATGTAAGCAATTTTTAATTTATAATTAAGAATTATTTTATTTATCTACATTATTATATTAAATAAAATATTTTTTCTTAATTAAATAAATTATTGTCTTTTTTCTAATTAGATATCTCTTTAGAGCCTACTTGTTTTGATTGGAAGATAGAAGTTGTCAACTAATACACTTCCTTATTTCTCACCCAATGCATGAATCAATAAGTTTAAATACTTTTTGAGTCTCGAGATTTATTTATTTCAATAGTAAAATCAAATAAATCTTAAGAAAATATAGAACTATTAAGCAAATAAAGTTAATTTAATGATAAAATAACTCTCAAGTAAATAGCTCTTTCAAATTTGTGTTCATAGGGCTAGTCAAGATTATTTGACATCTTCTTTAAGGATTAAAATAGGTTGCATTACATCACCTAATGGCTACAGTAAGCTCAACTTCAATGGAGCCTCTAGGGAAAAACTTGGCGCTTTTGAGGCAAGATGTGTCCTAACAATTCATGATGGGTTGAGAGTTGGAGTTGCATCATTGGAGCTAGTTGCTAGAACAAACAATGAAGTAGAGGCCTAGGCTCTACTACTGGGACTTCAAATGTGCAAGAGTTTTGGCATAAAGAACATGCAAGTGCAAAGTGATTCCTTGATCATTGTTAACACCATAAGAAAAAAAATGATATTCGAATTGGAAATTAAATAGAAGTTTAAGTCAAAAAAAATTTATCCTTGATTGTTTGGAATATTATAAAATAAACCATATGCATAGAAAGAATAATACTCTCACAAACAAGCTAGCAAATTTCGTTATTGATATGGAGACAAAGGAGTCAATTGACAAGTGTTTAGATAGGTGGAAGGAAATAGCTCCAAATTATTTTAATAATGACATCATTCATTGAGGAGAACAAGCCCTTCAAAATGGTGGCAAAAAATGTGGCTACACATGTGAATTGAAGTTTGAATGTCCTTCAATTGTGGCTCTGGTACTTGCATCCTTATGGAAAGATGTGATGAGAAATTATGAGGTGGTTTTATTAAATTATTGCACATCATTTGCAACCATGATGCATTTATTCTTATGAGAAGATGGATACTAGGGTTAGGTTAACAACAAAGAAGAGGTAGATTTCTTTTTCAAGGGAAATCTTTAATGTAGAAGCAGTTTCTAATAAGTGAATTTATAAGTTGTCTTATAGCATGGAGGTGATTGCTTGAAAAGGAATTTGTATTGGTCTCATAGTTATGCTCACAAGAGCTTGTGTTGGTATGATGTTGCTAAAAAAAAAAATTGTAAATGATTAAAATATAAATATGTATATTAATACCTAAAAATAAATCTATTTTTTATCCACTTTTAATTTTTTTATTTTACTTTAGAATTATATTATTTACCGCATATTTGAATAAAGTTGGTGTTTAGCATTTTATTTTTTCGCTTCGTAAATAGCTGCATGTGGGGCAACACCCATAAATTGAACAACTTAAAAAATGGACTGCTTCAAACCCAAAAATGGGGAGCACAAAAGAAAACCTGCTTCAGACCCACGAATGGGGAGCACAAAAATACAAAGAGAAAAATGTCCTCCTTTACCCATAGAAGTTCAAAAGAGAGACCAGAATCAAGATGAAACAAAAGACCTTTTTTCCATCATCAATAGAAACCTTAAAGTCTACCATCCTGGATGCAAAACTCATCGAGCCTTCTTGGCCCTCTCTTTTTGCATACTCCTGGTGAGGAGGGCATCCATTGTCCATTGTTTACCTTCATCCACAACAAATTTTCCTTCAATCTGGAGTTTTTCAAGTCTCAGATTTGCGCCCCTTTCTCCTTTTGGGGGCAATATTTGGTTTGGAGATGGCACTTTTGGTTTGAGAGAGGGAGTAGTTGATAATAGGAACATCCTCCTCATCAAAATCCAAAAATTCATGGAAATCCTCATCTAGATCATCCATGAAAGGGTATGAGCCCTCATAATCAAATTTAGTATCATCTGTTGCAATTGGAAGAGGAGGGTCAACAATGGGCAAAGGAGACGAAGCCTCAACAGGAGCACCAATGGGTGAGGACAAAAGATGCTCCACCTCTGTGGAGGCCCCCATCGGGGTCACAACAGCAGAATTGGGGTCCTCATGAGCAGCCAAAAATTTACCATAATTGTGCCAGACGAAATCCGTGTCTGGACTTCTCGACTTCTTAACCAATTGTCAAAGCCAAAAATGTCTGGTAATGGCAAATTTGGGAGAGGTGCAACCAACGATTTTATGCCCCAACATGTTGCAACGAAAACATCGGAAGGAAAGACCTTCATAATTAAGGAATTGAGTCCACGTGCCATGCGTCGAGTGAATCAGAACCGTTTGATGCAATGGGTTGGAGATGTCAATGATAGCGCACACCCTTGTGTATTTGCGGTGGGGGACAGCAGAATCCAGACTAACAAAGGTTCTAATCTGCTCAATCATGTCCTTAATGAGCTTCGGTGCACACAGGATTGGAGGAAGGTTATATAACCTGATCCAAATGGGAATAGAGGTGATCTTAGTTGTTGCAGGATC
Organism: Sequoia sempervirens; assembly: GCA_007258455.2. Lineage (NCBI taxonomy): Eukaryota > Viridiplantae > Streptophyta > Pinopsida > Cupressales > Cupressaceae > Sequoia > Sequoia sempervirens. Next base: position 198,283 of record VDFB02148304.1, read on the forward strand.
AAAGAAAGGAGACCAATCCAAAATAAAGAGGCCAGACTGGCCATAAAACCAACGGCCGACCTACTTAACAAAAATGCAATCTTCCTTAGAGGTGAAGCGAAGAACCTGAAGAAGCCAAAATCAAGGATGTCGATGTAAGTGAAATATTGCTCCAGGAAGCCCTCATCCAATCAATAAAACTATCAATTGGAGGTCGTTTACTCATACAGTGCACTAGGAGGGACATGTGCCCAATCGCATCCACAAGTCCCTCAATGCGATCATTTGATATGTGAAGCTTCGCTGGAGAGTCGAACAAGAAAACCTTTGAATCCCCAAAAGAGCAGCGATGAAAGGAGTCTAGATCTGAGGAGGGCATAACTGGCGGCCTCGACTTGTCCAACCGAACTTGAGACTTGCAAAATTTTGAGCATTCATGAAATGGATTTATTTTGTTTCTACAACCCTCGACGAAGAGAGGAACTGAGGATGGAGGAACAGAGGCAGGAGGGGACAAATTCCCGGGAGATCCCGTGGGCGAAACAACAACACCCATCGACTTTGATGCCCTAGCCGGGTCGGCGAAGTGCACACCCTTTGAATTCTTCTATGCCCTAGCTCGCGTTGTGTTCTTCTGGTAGCCAAGGGGACGAACCAGCACCCAGCTACTACCCCCATTGTCTTTCTTCCTGTCACCAGCCCGAGCACGTCCTCCATTCACCGCAGCACCTGCGGCATCGCCTTCGCACATCGCGCCATTTTTTTCTTTTTTGGTGTTTAGCGTTTTTAAATAGTATATATATTATAAATTTTATAAAATATAAATATAGTATGCATAGATAGATTTATCATAGATATATTTAAAATATTCACTATTCTTTTTTATTCATCTACTTATATATTTATTAAGAATTATATTTATATTACAAACATAGTAATTTTAAAAGTTAAAATTAAAATAATTAGATTAAAAAAATTAATAATATAAAATATTACAAAACTAAGAGAGAATTATCAATGGAAACAAATCAAATATTTATTGAAGAATTTATTTTACTTATTGATTACAAATAAATATTCATAAAAACAAATACCATTAATAATTATACAAAATAAAAATAAATTATCGTTAATTTTGAGAAAAAATTAATAGAACATAATTTAATCTAAATTATTATATACAACTTAAATCTATAACTATAAATACGGAAGTCCTATCGCATTAAATATTTAGAATTATATATAATATTGTTGTTGCATCGTTTTCTAAATCTTATTATTTAAAAAAAAAAATCGAATAAAGCTGCAGATGATCTGATCCGAAAGCTTTGTGTGGCCAACCGAACTTGGTCCTACCGAGAAAGGGACGTATGAAATTCACTACGAATGTTCGGGGAAATCTGTTGGCAATACCCTAGCACTGGGGAACGAAACTGTGTCCCCCAAACTTATCCACTCAATTTCATCTATATATTTCCAATTTCATAAAGTTCTAGTCCATCAAGCGGAGCTCCCAGCATTGTATTTTGGTTTTTTTTGTCATTCCACCTTCATATCTTCTTCTTCTACCTGCAAAAAGTGTTTACCCCTTCTCTATACCCAAAAGAGTTCATTCAACACAGCCCACAATATCATTGTAAATTGAAAACAACGATGATGAGAGAAGAGTTTTATGCAGCTCTGCAACAGATTGCACTGCATTTGCTCGGCGACGACTCCACACTCACTACTCCCTCCTCTCCGCTAGACCCAGATTTTGGACAGACTGTCACTGCGTCCATTGACGGAGATCGTTTGCCCGACAATAGACGGACTGTTAGTTCGTCGCCTAAGATTTCGGTTACGGTCAAGAGACACTACAGAGGCGTGCGTCACAGGCCGTGGGGAAAATTCGCAGCGGAGATTAGGGACTCTACCAGGCATGGAGCCCGTATTTGGCTCGGTACTTTTGAAACAGCGGAGGCCGCGGCTGTGGCATATGACCGCGCCGCTTTCCAAATGAGAGGAGCCAAGGCTTTGCTCAACTTTCCCCTGAACGCCGCCTCCTACGCTGAGTCGGGGTCAGGGTGTGGTCACATGGAGTCCAACAAGAGAGGAAGAGAAAGTGTTGAAGCGGAAGCTCAGCAGCCACGTCACAGAAGGCTTAAAATGGATATAAAACATGAAGAGGAGGATGTGTTTGGGAAATCAGAAAATTTGGTTTCTCTTTCTCCGCTCCCGCTCTCTCTCTTTCCCTTCACAATTTCACCCATGGTCAAGTAGTGGCCACTGTTCTTATTTCTTTTTTCCATTCAATTCATTTTTTAAACCCATTTTCCCCATTTTTGGTTTCCTTCATCTTAATGAATTTTTTACTCCTACTGTAAAATATTCCCCTGCAAATGTAGAGTGAACGTGCATACTATTGTTGTTGAAATACAGACAATTTACAAGTTACAAGCATAGAGTCGGAAGAGCGACAGAAGGCACACTTCACTGGGCAGTTAGGGTAAGGTCCCATGGAGGGGGCTTCCTTAAGAATCTGAGTGTATGCTGTTTAATTTTTTTGGGAATATTTTGAAGTTCTTGGTCCCGTGGATTTAATCTTGTAATTCTGGAGAAGAATCCAATGAATTCTGTAGCAAAAAAAAAATTTCCCCATGAGACCTCCTGCTCCATGAAAATAGAAGCCCAAACCCTCCATGAGACCATACAGTTAGACTACTTTTAATAAAATTATATGTTATTAGAAAAAAATATTAATTAATTGAGTTTGAAAATGACATTTGTCGTTGTCAAAAAAGAAACTACAAAAAAAAACCATATCATTTTTAATTAAAAATAATAATTTGCTAAATTTTGTGAAGGAAAATTTGAAGATTAATCTTGGCTAATCTAATAAGATGCATCTATAAAGTATAAATTAATTAGACATATTAAATGATAGTTGAGATTGATAAATTTAATAATTTGTAAAAGTTGTTTTTTGTTGGGTTTGTGTGTGCCATACATCTTGCAAGTCTTAATGTCTGAATTAATTATTTTATTTGTGTTCATTTATTATTTGTATTTATTATTTATTAATTATTCATTATGTCTTGTGTATGCATTTGTATGGCAATGTGTGTAAGAATATGTATGAGCATTATGTCATGTAAGAAGTGTAAGACCATTTCTAGCATTCTAAGTGTGTAAGAGATTTTTTGACACATGTAAGAGTATGCAAGAGGAGAGTTATGAGTTGGAGGTACAAATCTTGGCCAAATTTATGACAATCTATGACACATGTCATAAAACATCTTGAGTTGGAGGTACAAATCTTGGCCAAATTTATGACAATCTATGACACGTCATAAAACATCTTGCTTAAGATGGAATATGACCAAATGGTTTGCCCAAGTTAGTGGGTTGATTATGACTTTTTATGATAGCATCTTACATGTGTAAGAGAATATTCTATTTTTAGCCTACAACTCAAACTTGGATGCGGGCATTAGAATTTATGCTATAGGGATGTGGATGTCATATATCTTGTGCTAGCACATGATTTTTCTAAAATCATTATAAATTCATTTTTCATTATTGCTTATTTGTTTAAGTGATTAGGTTGAGATGTTAAGTAGTACTTTTCATTGTAGGGTTATGCTATTGAATTTCCTCCAAAGGAGTAGGATGATATTCCCATGTAAAGGCAATAGTCTAGAAGTGTATCGTAATCATGTTCATGTTGTTGAATAATTTATGGGTTTGATGCTTTGGAGAGGATCTTTTTACTTGAATGACTTTTCCTCACATGTTTTAGTGTCTTTTCTCTTCTATCTATGTTTTCATTCTTCTTCTTCATACTTGCTTTCAAAATGTTAGTTTGCATGCCATTATGTTGAAATTTTCATAGATTGAGATTTTCATTTCTTTTAGGTCTAAGAGTTAATGTGGGAAATGAATCTTTGTCTTTATTCCACTTTATGGGAATGGTTTATTTGCACCTATATCAAAATTTTACTTAGTAGATCTTACGATAATGAAGGTACATAGTGGGTACTTTGTAGATCATATTATTTTGAATGATATTTGTGGAAGTGAGTTATAACTAATTTTGATTATTTTTCATAGGAGATCCCAAAAATGATTTATATAATCATTTAAAATCTCCCCATGCTTATATGAGAGATATCAAAGTCATTTTTGTAATTTCTAATGTTACACCACTGATGGATACAAAAACATTATTTATTTTATTTATTAGATGGGTTTAGACATGTAAGAGTTGATATAGAATACTCTATACCATGCAAGATTTGGCTGAAGATAATAACCACCCAAGATCTAGGAACTTTATGGAAGCACAAGAGAGATCAAATATGAGAGAATAATGTTATTCTATCAAGGATACAAATGATAGAGTATGGCATGGTATTCAATTCATCAATGAATTGTTATGAATTGATGTTGTACACATGAGACCACTTGGTTATATAACCAAGGTGAGACATAGGATTAAATAGGATTATGACAAGTGTCTTAATCCTATGTTATGAGACAACTAACTCAACTAATATTAAATGACCTAGGACACAAGCATTAAATAAAATCTAACTAGATAAGATATGATTAGATCTTATCTAGACAATTAAGACTTCTAGAAAAGACAACTAAGACTTAAGTAAACTTAACATGTAAATAGGGCTCACTAAAGACTAGATAGGTAAAACGCCTATTTACACCAACACCCCCCTTAAGTGCAACTTAGGGAATAGAATATTATTCAAATGATGCAAGGATGGGTCCCAGCTACAAGGCCATATTAGATATCCATGTACAAATGTAATCTCTCACAAATAAAGAAAAAAAAAAACCTAGTGGGATAAAACTCCTCCCTTAAAGAAAGATAAAAACAAGATGATCTCAATGATGAACAAGAAAGATAAAACTTTATGTGAGGAAAAAGACCTCCCATAAGAGAGAAGAGAGACCATGCATCCCCCCTCAATGTTGAGTCTTCTGCAATGATAGGAGATGCAACATTGAATGTTGAAGATGATCCCATATTGTCGAACAACATTCCTCCCCTTAGGAAGAAACAAAACCAAGATGGTATGCAAGATGTCTTCCTATTCTTGAAAGGAAGATGAGGGAATAAAGATGATTCGTGATATCTCTAAAGAATGCTCAAATGTTTCTATGTTGATGTTGAAAGTTGTCGCACTACAAACAGGCATTCTAAAAATAATGAAGATAAAGAAGATAATAATGTCTCCCAAATCTGAAATACGAGACTCACAAAATAAACCAGCAATATTTGTCATGTACTCATCCCAAGTATCCATCTCTAGAAGATTATGTATGTCCTGCTGCACTAAATCTGATAGCACGCCAGTATGCCACTCTGCTCACATATCGAACTGACAACACTCCATACCACATTCTCAAACTCACCATAATCGGATACCTACAATAAGGACAACCCATTCCATTATAGACAAACTATACATTGCAATGACAGGAAACCCAAGCTACGATAGCATCCTACAGTATGTTGCTTTATATAAAGATAGGAAACAGTAATAAGGAATTAAACCACATTTCATTCCAATGAATACAAAGAACCAATGCCAACCCAGGAAATCGGGTTTACACATATCAACGATTCACAGACACTGATGGAGGAAAACATATTTCAATGTATTATATTGATGCACATATCTAAGTACAAGGCCTCTAAAGGATAAACTCCCAATGTCGACAGTCCATTCACGACCCTCAACTCAGCTTCCACGGTTCATGTACCCATTCAAGCTTTCTCTACATCCGCTCCTGCCTATACCCGCTTCTCATCATTTGTTTGCTCCTTCAACCCAATCTGGTTATCGTTCTCTCCTTAGTATTTCTTTTCTGATTGTGAAACGACCTTCTTCTATAGCGTTTAACCCTCAGACAGCACCATCGCCCTCTTCCAATACAGTTTGCCCACTCTCACTAAACTTCAGGAACGGCTCCTTCTAACCACCGGCTTCTTGCCTGGCGACACTCACTATCATGGCACTGGTTTTACTCCAAATCTGGTTACATTATTCCTATGCAACTCAGGCACTTCTCTTGGTTCGTCGACTCTCTGTTCAAAATCCCATTCTCCTCTACGGTGCGTTTCGGTCACGGCCCAAAGCAGAGAGGCCTCCTTTCTCCCCAAAAATGTAAACACTCCCCCTCTCTTCCTAGAAGAACCCCTTTCTCACACACAGGCCGTCTACCCTCCCAAAACAGATCGTCCTTCTTTATTTCATTTTTTTCCCCCTATCGATCTCTAGACCATTCCTGACCGTTTTCATAACCATTCATAACTAATTCTCTTAAAATCGTTCGTCTCCATTTTTCCCAAGGCAACTAACTTATTTTGTCCAACTTCCTACCCTGGTGGCATTAGGATCTGAATCTCGGCTTGTCAAAGCCAACCAAGCACTTAACAAAGTAGATAATGCGATGCCCCTGCATCAGAATCACAAGAAGCCAAAACTATGACAACACAAGCATCCTCAAGTACAACATTAGATGAAGGAGATATATTATCAGCACATGTCACTTGATCGTCAAAAGAATACCAAGATTCAAATGACCATACTGAATCTCTTCAAAAGTATCCACACACGATGTCTCAATGTGAACATCCATCAAATCATTAGGAGAAAAATGTGAGAAGGTGTAGACTCTAGATTAGTGGTCAACCTCCCCAACTACAACTATATCTCTATTATGCAAATCTTAAATTATGACAGAATCTAGTGTGAACTCAACTCTCCTACCTGCTCCCCATGTATGGTTTGATAGATAGAAAGGATATTGGTTGACAATGAAGGCACACAAAAAAAAATCATTGAATGTTTTTTTTTTCATGTCAATGGATCCCTTCCCATAAACACTTATATAGGTGTTGTTCTCCATCAAGATGTGTGGTGATGAACAAGACTCAAATGAAGTGAACATACTATTTGGTGAAACCATGTGATGTGAGGCTTCTGAATCGAGTATTGACCTCTTTGACTCAAAATTTACAACTACAATAAGTGCTTACCCCTTGTGTTTATTAGGCTTTGATGAAAAGAAGATGAACCCTTTGAATCAACAAAAATACTCACAAAAAGGAGTTTGTATGACCAAGTTATGAGCCCACAAATTTGGACTTTCAAAATAAAACTGCCAACGGAGAGGGGGGGCAAAAATCCTTAAAGAGCCAAAAATAAAAACACCTATTTACACTAACAAGACAAATGTAGAAGTACCAACATGAGATTAGAAAAAAAATTGATATCAAAGCTATATTTTCTATAAATAAATGGAATTCTTCGTTGTGAGTAGTAATAGTAATTCATTAATTTTATTTGTTTCCTTCTTATCTTATATATATATATATATATATATATATAGAACCTCTCTAGATGGACATACATACATAGATACATATAGATCTATGTGTAGACCTCCCAAAAGGAGACATGCACATAAGAATTGAATAAAATTAAAGAGAAATAGATGATTAAATTATTTATTTAAATAATATTATGAATCAAAATGAAATATCAGCCTCAATTAAGATCCCAAAATTGAAGTGTGTTGAATTCATAACAGAGGGTAAGTGCTTTAACCATGGTCGTTTCACTCTATCTCTACTTTGCAAAGGTCAAGCTAATACAACAAGTAACACAATAAGAAGATTTATACTCGAAGAAGTAGAAGGAACATGTATCACATGTGCTAAATTTCAAAATATATCAAATGAGTATTTTGTGATAATAGGTATGAAGAATTAATACATGAAATTTTGATGAATCTGAAAGAAATTGTACTTTAAAGTGATGCTTACGAAATTCAATAAGGATCTATCCATATTGTCGGTCCAAAAAAAGTAACCTCTTAAGATATAATGTTACCACCTTCCATGAGAATAAATGATACTACACAACATATATCTAACATAAACAAATCAATTACCTTAGATATATCATTAGAAAACTTTTATTGCTCGCATGTGTTCTTATATTCTCTTCCTTAATTATTGATCCCTCTTTCTACACTTTTTCTCATCTTCTATCTTGAACGCCCTTTTCAAGTTTTCTTTCGAAATGAGTACTAACAAAATTTTCTAAAAATAGAAAGTTTGGCTTCTAGAGTTCAAAATGATTTTGATTGGTCAAAAATACTTCCTCATCAGGCTAGTGCAGTCAAAATCATCAATAGATCATTTTTTCCCTGTGATAAACAATTAAAAAAAAAAAAAAGAATTTAAATCATCTAACATTTTGGCCCTAACCATGAGGCATTATTTTATTTTCCTCACACATTTTCCTATTATTTTTCTATCACGAGAAGGTTGAATTATTACGAGAAGTTGGTCATTTGTTTGAGTATTTTTTGTACACTCAATATCTTTCAAAGAATGAAGAATCCCAATTCTTCTAGAAAGAAGAATAAGAATAAGAATTTTGATTCTTCCAAGAAGAAGAAGAATTTTGATTATTCGGATTCGTATTATAAATTCCAATTCTGGATATTCCCAGATCTTAGAAGAAGAGTAAAGAATGCAAAAAAACTTGATGACCTTTATCCTCTCGATATAATAAGAAAACATATTGAACACATGTGAGAGTTTAAAGAGATCGAAGTAGTTGAAGACTTCAATGTTGATTCTTATGTGATGGAAAGTCTCAAGAAGGGAGCGGGAGAAAGATGAGGTAAACTCACAAAAATCCAAAGAATTAAGGAGGAAAGGATGAAAAGAAAAAAAGAAAGACATAAAATGAAAGAAGAAAGAATGCAAAAACTCGAATCAATAACTACTCTAGAAATTTTATCTAGGAGCAGAAAGGCAAAAATAGTCTAAATAAATAGAGACCAATTTAGAATTAAATATCTAACAATTGTTAATGTTATGAACATAGAGGGAATAGACGATAAAAAGATTTATTTTATTCTATAAAAAAGTAAAAATTCAATCCCCCAATTGATTGAGCAACCCATAAATAAAATCAATACCAATTGTAATTTCACAAATTATCGTATGTAATAGTCTATTACTAAGTATGAGATGAATGACTTTTATAATTATTTTGATTAGATAACCTTACATTATATCTACTAGTTTTTAGAACAAAAAAACTTTTGCTACAACCAAGCATAGTTAAAAAGAACTCTACGCTATAAATAAATAGATTCACTTTTTCCATATGCCTATTTTATTTTAAGGATAATAATTTAAGTAAAACCTGATATCCTTTATTTCTTGTAAAACAAAATAGGAATAGTAATACTATTTGATCAAAATAATATTCCACTATTCATCAATTCTTTTTTATTCATAAGATTTGGTCATTTACATTCAAAATGTTATAGAAGTCATTAAATTTGCGGCATAACTTTATTCACTATAATATTGTAAATACATGATATAAATAATTAATAAAACAAAATAGAGAAAGAAACAATATAATATTTTGGATGAGTTGCATTTATAATGAATGATTCTCCTTAATCTTCTTCTTAAAATGACATGAATGTATTCTAGTGATAAAGTCACCTATGGAAGTAAGATCCATTATAGTTATTATTTATTGCTCAAATGAAATTAATTTCCCCATGACCTATATATCCAATTGTTGCAATGTAGAGACAAGATTCCTTGTGGAAGCTTATGGAATTGAAATATGTGAGATTCTTTCATTTATGTTCGGTGAGAAGAAAGCAAAAAAATGAATTAAGTTGATCAAACAAAGTTGGAGTAATTGGTAGTAGCAAAATCATTCTATCATGTACTCCCTTTTAATTTAAAGAAAAATTATATTCCTATGTTAGAAGAAGGCTGGCTATACTTAGTATACTTCAAAATACCCTTCGTATCATATTGACAATCAAACAAGGACTGTAGAAGATATTAGTAGTTTTCCATTTCTTGATCTCTTTCTTTCATGGAATCAATTTACCCTTGAATTTACAATGATATAAGGAGCTTGGGATGTCTGGGAATACGAGAGAACGCACCTGCCAACATTATTACTAGTATTCAATATTAGGTTGTCCATACTATTACTATACCTTCTTTATTCATTGTAGGTTGGCTATTTGTTAGTACAGGTTTGGATTATGATGTATTCAAGAGCCATTGACCAAATGAGTATTTCACAAAAGGTCGACAAGAGGTTCCATTACTAACTAGTCATTTTAATTCATTAGAGAAACTTGATGAATTTACTAGATCTATATTTTTTTAGGAGGTATTAATGACTATAGATAGAACCTATCCAATTTTTACAGTTAGATGGTTGGTCGTTTATGGGATAGTTGTACCTATGTTTTTTTCTTGAGATCAATATGAACAATGTAGTTCTTAAAAACTCAAATTGTCACATGTAAGACCTATTGCTCATGCAATTTGGGATTTTTTAAGGTGGAAAAGTGAAACCCTAGGACTTAACTTAGGATTTCATGCCGTTTCCACTAACTCATCATTTGGAATTTGAAGGTGGCAAGGGAACAAGATTAACTTTCAACCTGAAAGGTGAATCAATCAGCCCTTTGATTTCAAATTCCCTTTACAAGGTGGAGTTTGAAATGGATTTTGTATGAAATGCAAGGATGCAACTAGATAACAATGGGAATGCACTACTCTGATGTGAAAACAAAAAATATGGAAAGTGACAAATAAATTTGACTATTAGAAACAAACTAAGCAGACTGGTGTGCACCTATGATTTGAATTTTGGTTTGATTTGACTAGACAAATTCGCTCAGGGTGCATATGTTTGAGTAACTGAATTTGCAATCTATCTTCATAGTCCTCGAGTGTCTGATCAAAGGCTTCTTCCTTTCGAATCTCACTAACAGATCTTCGTCGGTTGTTAAGATAATGGAGTTTCTATATCTTGCCAAGTTGTAGGGTTTGAATGCAATAATGATAAAAGGGTATCCAATCTTCCTCTAATCTTCCCCATATCTGTAACCTACACATTCAAAGAGAGAGGAAGGTTTGTGCCATATAGGGGCTTGTTGTTAGATGCACATGACAATTGAGAAGGGGGGTGAATCAGTTGTACATTAAAACATCAAAACCCTCATTAACATTGAGATCTTTATTATCCCTTAGACTCTTAATCAAATTTAGCATGAAATTAAACAAGTGAAACAACAACACATAAAAACACCATGCACAATAAAACACCATATTTACGTGGAAAACCCAAGAAGGTAAAAACCACAATGAGGATTAGCTCACTATATAAATGAATTGCAACACTGAATACAATAAGCTCACTACTAGAGGGCTCACTTTCCAAAAGAAAGAAGGGCTCATGACCGGATTAGAAAGAAGAAAGAAAGAAATTGTTACAAATATAAATCCATCTCAGAGTAACAGGAAGATCCACCACAACAACTCTGAACCATCCACAACCTTCAGCTCACTACTTCCAATAACTTCAAGAACATTGCAAAAGTATACCCTTTTGCTCACTGTATTGGAGTCATGGGCATTAAGCTCACAATCAGATCACCACACTTGATAAAATTCGCATCTTTCGCACACCCTCTATAGATTCACACACATCTCCAACAATTTTCCTTGCTTATATACCAGCCTCAACATTGAAAACATTTTCCAACGTTGGCTATGCACCTCAAACGTGCAATCACAAAATAGGTCGACGCCAAACATTTCAATGGTGGAAAGAAGTGAAGGAAGACCACACCATGGGTTAACTAGGACCTAAATATACACCAACATGCTTTGCAAAGCTTCCACAAACAACACACCACTTCCGTAATTAATGCTAACATGCCAGGTTGGCCAAACATGTATTAATGCCTTTAACAATTAAGTTTATTCTTAACCAGGTCCAAAGACAACTTCACGAGCCACATGTAACAACACTCCACAATATCCATATGGCATCTCAAAATATTCCAGCATCATTAGAATATTCTACAACTCTGCCACAACCACTTGAAACTAAGAACACTCATTCTATGCAACCAGACACACTGGCACATACATCCAACTCACTAACCAACTTTGTGAAGCACCTAAAACCTCAAGGGAAAGAGATACAGACATTATAATCACGTCCCCAAATTTGCAAGACAAGAAACCTCAATGCCACACACTGGTAAACACAACTATTACTATTGTATGATCCAAAACCTACAACTCTATATATAACACCTTCTTACACCTTTGATCAACATATCAAATCACATAAGCATAACTTCAATAATGAAAAAATGTGAAGCACAACATTGAGCACCACTTTGTCACACTGTAATCCCTTTTATTCAAATTTTATCAAAAGCACTTGGAAACCAAGTGAACTTACTGGAACTGCAACCCTTATTTATCAAGACATCAATGACAACATTGATGGTAGCACCATAAAACCTTCTTATCAAATCACAACAAGCTCTTGACAACAATCTCCCCAACTATGACAACACTAGCATCCTTCCAATAAATTCAACACACAATCTTCATATAGTTGGCATCAATGACCAACACTAGAAATGTTGAAATTAATGACAACACCAGCATAATACTTGCAACAATCTGCCCCTAAGTCATTGATGGCAACACCAATTTTAAAAAACTATCAACAAAAAAATCATACCAACAGTAAGTCTACAACAAGCAATACTCCCCCTGACCAGGGAATCTCTCACTCTTCATATTCTCATTCTCTTGCTCCTGAAAACTCTCCCCCTGTAGTCTTCAGACCATATTCTCTTCTACACTATGGATTTTCAACCAACTCTCTCCTCCTTTGACATCAATGGCAAAGGGCCATAGACTCATCCAACTCTCTTTCCTACATTGAACTCTCTTGCTCCCCCCCTTTGACAACATTCAAAGAGCAATACCTACACCTTTCACATATCACCTGCATAGGATTTTTCCTTTTAACATCTGCATGCACCACTTGCAACACCAACAAACAATTGCACTCACTCTTTATTGCACTCTCTCCCTTAGGGGCACAAAATATGCTCCATCTGACTTCATCTACCAATAATACTACTACCTACTTTCCTTGAGAGATATCCTTCATTAGTATGGAATAAAAAGAATAAATATTGAATTACTCCACTGGACTAATACACTCTTATGCATCTAGTTGAAAGAAGGAGGGGCAATAACCTCCAACTTCTTTCAGAGATACTCAAATGTATCTTTAGGAATATCCTTTGTGAAAATAACTGCAACTTGATCCTTTGTAGGAACATACTCCAACTTCACCTCATTTTTTACAACCTTCTCTCTTAGAAAGTGATACCAGATTGAGATATGTTTTGTCATTGAGTGCATTACTTGATTCTTTGATATATTGATAGCAGTTGTATTATCACACAAGATAGAAATAGGTTCATTATATGATATTTTAATATCCATCAATGGTTGCTTCAACCACAACACTTGTGTGCACAGCAAGATGTTACAGCAATATACTTTGCTTCTATGATAGATAAAGATACTAAATCCTTCTTTTTTCTTAGCTAAGAAACCAACTTGCTTCCAAGAAAGAAAGCACCTCCACTTGTACTTCTTTTTTCATCCACACAACCTGTCCAATCTACATTTGTAGGCACTTAAGGAGAAATTAGTATCTTTGGATACCTTATACCATAGTCCAGAGTGCCCTGCAAATATCTGAATATCCTCTTTACTAATGCCACATGTGATTCTCTAGGATCTTCTTGATATCTAGCCACAAGAAAAACTGCATGCATGATATCCAGTCTAGTAGCAGTTAGATATAGCAGTCTTTCAATCATTGATCCATACTTTCTCTAATTAGTCTTAGGAGATTCATCATTATTTCTCAACTTGCAACTAGTAACCATAGGAGTAAATACCAGTTTAGAGTCCTTCCATTCCATACTTCTACATTTATTTGAAACATTTTGATTGTGAAATGAATATTCCTTTTTCATTTTAATTGATTTGTAGCCCAAGGAAGAAATTCATCTCCCTAAATATTGATATCTCAAATTCATTATGCATCTCTTTTGAAAACTTCTTGCACATTGTTGCTGGTATGTGGCGACTGATCATGCTATACTGTACACTCCTCATGTATCCTCGCTAGTTTCTAGGGCCGGGCTAGGCCCCAGGTGGGGGTTCAGGGGCAACAGCCCCTGAGAAAAAAAAATTGCTTTTTGCTTCATCACCGACAAAAGAAAAATTGACTTTATAAAACCCTAATCCTGGAAGCTTCTAAAAAGCTTGTTATAAGCGGTTTGGATGGGGGTTGTAGTATGGCATTATTAGTGAGATTGTAATACGTTTTACACTAGATAATAAAATCATTGGATGGCTACGGTTTTGTGGATGTAGCCTAGATTGGGTGAGCCACGTTAAATCTCTATGTTGTCTTGTTTCTGCTATAATTTTTTGTGTGTTCTTTTTATTTGTTTTATTGATCAAATCTGCATTTAACTATTAGATATCTACCTTCTAACCCTAACAATTGCCTCATTTTCTTCAAAGATTATATCATCAACACATACAACCACAATCAAGTAAAGATTGCTATTTGTGGTACCTTTATTGAATCCATGTTGCAACAAGCACCTATCCAATCTTGCATACCAAGATCTGAATCCATGTTGCAACAAGCACCTATCCAATCTTGTGGTACCTTTATTGAATCCATGTTGCAACAAGCACCTATCCTTCTCAACTTTAAAGTAAAGATTGCTATTTTTGGTACCTTTATTGAATCCATGTTGCAACAAGCACCTATCCAATCTTTCATACCAAGATCTAACTTGATTCCATATAATGTTTTCTTCAATTTGCAAACCATATTAGGATTATTTGATAACTAAAATCCCTCTAATTGTTCAATGTATACCTCTTCTTACAACTCAACACTCAAGAATGCAGACTTCACATCCATCTAATAAACCTTGAAGTCCTTATGTGTTGCAAAGGCCAAAAACATCCTTCTGGCCTCTATTCTTGCCACTGAAGTAAATGTCTCCTAAAAATATATTCCTTTCACTTGTAAGTCTAGCCTTATTTATGACATCTCCATTCTCATTCAGCTTGTTCGAAAATACCCATTTAGTTCCTATTAAATTCTTGTTTGTTGGTCTTGAGACTAATTCTAAAGTTTGATTCTTCTCAATTTGCATCAATTCTTCCATAGCTTTGGTCCAATTCTCATCCCTACATGCCCCAATCACTGTCTTAGGTTCTACTTTGGAAAGTAAACACAAATTTACCTACTCTTCTGTCATGGCAGCTTTTATCCTTGTCAACATGCCTCTACTCTTATCACCAATGATCTAATATTCAAAATGATTCTTCTGCACATACTTAGGAGTCTCAGGAATTCTTTCCGGAGCATCTTCCTCTTCAACTTGCATCTCCTTTTCCTTCTCTTTTTTTTTCTTCTTCTCTGCAAGATGACTCATCAGATTCATATCATTTTATCAATTTTGAGCTTTTATGTGGTTCTTCATCTACTTTGGCACTTGCACTCTCAACTGTCTTCTTTAGCCTCTTGTTGTGGCACCAATAATCCTTGCTTCTTGTAGAGTATCCAAGGAAGATTCCTTCATCTAACCTTGCATAAAACTTTCCCAAACTTTCTTCAACTCTCTTGATATAACATTTGCTTCCAAACACTCTGAAATATTTGACAGTAGGATTTCTTCCATACCATAGTTCATAGGGAGTCTTTGAACTATTTACTTTTGCTTGTACTCTACAGGAGGTGAACTCTCCACCTCTATAAAACCTTAAGAACTTGATTTTCATATCCATTTCATTCTCAGCCATACCTTTAAATTCTTTAAACTTGTCTAGAGCTTCTGATTTTTCTTTGAGAAAAGTTACCCAAAGTCATTCTAGAGTAATCATCAATAGGTCCACATAGGTCTATATGTGACAACTCCAAAGGCCCTATAGTATAATATTCTTTTATTTTGAACCTCTTTCTTATTTGCTTCCCAACCTAACATTCCTTGTAAACTGCATTGATAGGCTTTGTAATTCTTAGCAGATCTCTCACAGCTTGAGTAGAGTTGATCCTCACTAGGCTATCAAAATTGATGTGACATATTATTCTATACCATAGCCAACTTTCATTGATTTGAGTCATAAAAAATTACCATTAGCACCTTTGAGCTAATAAACATTCATATCTATCCTTGTTCCTGCAACAACCAAATTTCTAGTTTTTTCGTTTCTGATTTCACAACCAACTGAACCTAAAATACAAGATTATATCCTTCGCTACACATTTTTTCCTACACTCAGAAGATTATGTTAGAGACACTTGACATAAAGAACATCATTTTTATTATGCTTTTCATCAAAATTAATTGAACCTTTTCCACATATCTTAATAGATGTATCGTCACCAAACTTAACAAGACCACCTTAAAAATTCTCAAGTTTAACAAACTTAATCTTATCACCTATCATATGATTTGAGCATTTGTTGTCAATTATTCAGTAATTTTTCTCCTCTCTAGCATGAAAATTAGTCACCATTTTCCCTTTAATGTTGTGACCAATTTCTTGAGCAATTTCCTTCATACATCTTTTAGATTCAGTAGAATTATTTCCAACATTCAAAGCCATGAACAAGCATGCATCACTTTCATCATCTAGGTAGTCGAAAACATCATCAGATATGCTAGCATCTTTTTTAACATAATAACTTCTCTTGAAAGATTTACCTTTATTATCAAGTTTTTTTTGTCATTTGAAACTTTGACTAGACATCTTGAAGCATAATGACCTATCTTTCCACAAATAAAACATTTGAAAGGTAATTACCTTTTATATTTTCTAGTACCCTTTTTCAATCTCCTAACAAAAATTGCTTCTATCTCATCAAAATCATCTAGATCTAATCCATCATCCTTCTCTATTTTGCTAGCTTTAAAACTAGTATCTTTTTTTTTAATCATTTTGACCAAACTCTCTCAATTCAAAAGTAGTTAAAGCACCAAACAACTAATCTCTAGAATAATGATCTAAATACTAAGCTTCCTCAATAGTAGAAACTTTAGAACTAAAATATTCAGGAAGAGTTCTTAATACCTTCTTTACCACCTCATCTTCGTCTAGTTTTCCACCAAAGCCATTGATGGAATTGACAACTTCATCCACTCTATGCACATGTAGCTTGCAATATCTTCATCTTCTAACATCTTTAGGGTTTCAAACTTAGTCTTCAAATTCTACATCTTTGTTAGTTTGACCTTATCATCTCCTTCATAGATACTTTCCAACTTCTTCTAGATTTCTTTACTAGATTTATAGTCCATAACCTTCGCAAGTTTTGAATCAGCAAGACCACTCAAAAGAGCATTCCTTGCTTTTCCATTATTTTCATATGCTTTGATCTCATAATCAGTTGTTAGACCATTAGTAGGCATGGCATATCCATCTTCAATTGACTTTCAAACTTCAAACCCTAGGGACACAAGGAAACCTTCCATCCTAGTTTTCCAAAATCCATAATTTGTCCCATCAAACAAGGGAGCCTCCTTCCTATGCACCATTTGGATCTACCTCAAGTGGTTAAGCTTCTTCCAAGGAAACTCACTCTAATACCAATTTTTAGATGCACAGGACAACTGAGAGGGAGGGTGAATCAATTGTACATTAAAACATAAAAACCATCATTAACATTCAAATCTTTATTAACCCTTAAACTCTTAATCAGATTTAGCATGAAATTAAACAAGTGAAATGGCAACACATCAAAACACTATTCACAATAGAACACCAGATTTATGTGGAAACCCCAAGAAGGGAAAAATAACAGTGAGGATTAGCTCACAATATAAATGAATTGCAACACCGAATAGACTAAGCTCACTACCCAAAAGAAAGAAGGGCTCACTGTCAATGGATCACTGTCGGATTAAAAAGAAGAAAGAAAGGAATTGTTACAAAGAGAAATCCATCTCAGAGCAACAAGAAGATCCACCACAACAACTTTGAACCATCTACAACCTTCAGCTCATTGCTTCCAGTAACTTCAAGCACACTGCAAAAGTAGACCCTTCTGCTCATTGCATTGGAGTCATAGGCATTAAACTCACACTAAGATCACCACACTTGATCAAATTTGCATCTTTCGCACACCCTCTATAGATCCACATACATCTCTAACAATTTACCTTGCTTATATACCATCATCAACCTTGAGAACATTTTCCAAGGTCAGCTATGCACCTCAAATGTGCAATCACAAAAGACACTTCCATGGTGGAAAGGAGTGAAGCATGACCACACCATGGGTTAACTAGGACCAAAATCTACACTGACACGCTTTGCAAAGATTCCACAAACAACACACCACTACCACAATTAGCGCTAACATGCCAGGTCGGCCAAACCTGTATTAACACCCTTAATAATTAAGTTCATGATTAACTAGGTCTAAAGACAACTTCATGGACCACATAACAACACTCCACAATATCCATATAATATCTCAGAATATTTTAGCATCATTAGAATATTTTGCAACTCTACCACAACCACCTGAAATTGAGAACACCATCATTCTATGCAACTAGACACACTAGCACAGATATCCAACTCACGAACCAACTTCGTAGAGCACCTTAGCACCTGAAACCTCAAGGGAAAGTAGATACAAGCATTATAAGCACATCCCCAAATCTGCAAGACAAGAAACCTTAATGCAGAGAAATGTGGAGGAATCCCATTACTCCAAGACAACCTGCTTCACAGATACACACACTGGTGAACACAACTATTACTATCGTACGATCCAAAACCTACAACTCTAGATATAACACCTTCGTACACCTCTGATCAACATATTCAAACCACACAAGCATAACTTCAATAATGAAAAAATGTGGAGCACAACACTGAGCACCACTTTGTCACACTGTAATCTCTTTTATTCAAATTTTCTCAAAAGCACTTGGAAACCAAGTGAATTTACTAAAACTGTAACTCTTATTCATCAAGACATTAATGACAACCCTGATGACTACACCATAACACCTTCATATCAAATCACAAGCTCTTAACAAAAATCTCCCCAACTATGGCAACACCAACATCCTTCCAATAACTTCAACACACAATCTCCATATAGTTGACATCAATGACCAACACCAACAATTGTTGACATCAATGACAACACTAGCAACATACTTGCAACACTTGCCTAGGTCAAACCCCGTGTTCGTGTTTCCACCTCCACAATGGAAAATTTGATAAAAGAGAGCTTATCATTTTGAGGGATAGAGGCTAAATGATAAATGAATGATGAGTCAACAATTAGATGCAACTCACCACTCAAATTTGATTCCTTGAAAGACCGAGGTCATGTCGATCTCCTCAAGGCTTGATTACAATTTGGATTGGATTGCTTTGAAGACCTACAAGGGTTAGTCCTCACAAACAAAATGTATGCATACACATAAACAAACTTGCACAAAACTTGACATGATACTTTAATAATGAAATGTTGCAATGATCTTGCTCTTGATTTCTCTTGACTTGATAATGCTCTTGCTTCCAAAATGTTCTCACTTCTTGCTTCTTTTTCACTTAGTTTTCAAATCATGAAATGACTAGGTATTTATGCACAATAATTCTAATTTCCCACAAATTAAATTCCAATAGCTGACATTTGACATTTGAAATTCAAATAATAAATTGCCAACTCTAACATATTAAAAATTGGAGCCAAAATAGGGGGACAAAGTTGCCCAGGGCACCCTTGTCCCAGCCCTATTTTGCAAGGTGTAAAGTGTTGAGAGCAAAATATTAAATGTCTACTTTGATTTTGTATATTTGATTTCTCGATAAATGTTAAAATGGGCCACATAATGCATAATTTAGGAAATTAGGAACACAATTAAGTTCATGCACATAGGACGGAGCAAAATCAAGTGTGAAAATGTCAAGGGTGACAATTTATGATGCTATAGGATCCTTATTTTGGTCAACCGATCGTAGAAGCCTTTACCTGAGGAGGTGCCCCTTATCTGATCAACATTGATTATTCTAGTGTTTATCAATGGTGGTATACAATTGGCTTACGCATTGATGAAGATCTTTATACTAGAGATCTTTTCTTGCTATTTCTTTCTACTCTCTTTTTAATAGTGGGTTGGGTGCATCTACAAACTCAATGAAAATCAAGTGTTTCATGGTTTTAAAATGTCGAATCTCATCTCAATCATCATTTGTTAGGGATCTTTGGAGTCAGTTATTTTTCTTGGATGGGGTATTTAGTTCATGTCACTATTCCTAAATCAAGAGGACGACACATAAAATGGGATAAATTATTGAATGTATTACCATATCCCCAAGGTTTGTCTAGCGACTTTTTTACAGGTCAGTGAAGTCTTTATGCTCAAGATCTTGATTCCAATAGTCATTTATTTGGTACCTCTCAAGGGTCGGGAATGTTATTCTAACTCTTCTCAGAGGATTCCACCCACAAACTCAAAGTTTGTGGTTAACTAATATCACTCATCATCATTTAGCTATTGCATTTGTGTTCATTTTGATCATAGGTATAGAACCAACTTTGGGATTGGACGCAGTATAAATGACATTTTAGAAGCACATATTCCTTTTGGGATGCTTATTAGGACACAAGCATAAGGGCCTTTACAACTCAATCAATAATTCTCTTCACTTTCAATTAGGTTTTTCTCTAGCTTCTTGAGGAGTTGTTACTTCCTTGGTAGCTCAATACATGTATCCTTTACCTGCCTATACATTCATAGCACAAGCTTTTACTACCCAAGATGTATTGTACACTCATCATCAATATGCTTAATCAAAACATTAAGTCACAATTTAAAAGATCCAATTCAGAAAAATTGGATAAAATTAAATAATGTAATGCAAGGTGTAATTACCCAACACTCATCAAGTTAGAGAAAATGTTCTAGAAAGAATGGTTCAATCGCTCTATTCTTGAAACTGTTGAAAATAAAAATCAGAATTTGAACACTTTTGTATTGTCCATTCAAATTGAATACTTTCAAAAAAAATTAGAATATCTTTTGTCCATTTCCAAACAAAATAATTTTAAAAATAGTGTTCAATCCAATTGAATTATTGACTACTCAACATTGGGGTTGATTTGGAAATCCTAATAAAATATTTGATAAGAAAATTTAAAAGATTATCTCGGACGAGATTAATATCAATCGGATTGAAAATGAAATAAATCTAAATCAATTCCTAATTTTGAATCCTTGATTGGTGAACAAATAATAGCACCATTAGGTTTGAATGAGAAACCGATAATTGAATTGGTTATTGATGTATTCAACAATGGAGAAAATTACATGGAATTACAATAACACGGGTCTTTCAACAATATTCAATGATTGAGACAATTGGTTAAATCCCTTAAAACTATCTAATCAAATTTCATTGAGATCTTTTTTCAAAGCAAATACATTTGAATATTTAGATTATTTACACCATCCTCGTTTAAATTATAAAAAAATATTAGCTTCTTATATGGAAAGGATTCATATCAAAAATAAACATGTAACATATGGACAATTATTAAATTTAGTTCCATCATAACAATTTGTTTTCTTTGTCTATTAGTGAAAGAAGAGTTGTGTACTCAAAGAAAGAAACTATCTCACTCATAAATTCACAAGTAAATATATTATTGGATAAATATTTACGAGACCAAGCATTAATCCATGATTTGCATAAATCATCTAATTTTCTTAATAAATTGAATTCATTGATTCATAGTAATATAGATAAAATTTTTATTGAAGATATTTATAAAATTCTTTTAATAAGCCCACAAATTTGTCAATTTTGACAAAAACTCTTGCTATCCTTTTTTCAGTAATTCAAATTCAAAAGAAAAGACCTCTAACCAATATTCTAAAATCAATTTTAGTTCAAACATAGATCATATTCAAACTCAATCTTATCAAGATGATCTACTGTCTGAAATATATTTTAATGTGTAATGTTGTTTCTATGGGAGATGTATTATTTGTACATTCTCGTAGAAACCTTTGGAATGAATAAGAATATATTAATGTTTATCGTTCATTTCGAAACAGTAGGATTTGAACCCATGACCTCCACCACCCCAAGATGGCACGCTATCAAAATAAAAGTCAGAAAGATAAGAATATGCCTTTGGGAGTATTTATCTAATGCCCTACTAAGTGAGTCAGATTATTCTAAAATATAAACTCATCTAATTATTTATAGCACCACCTTTATCTTTGTTGGGAAAAAGTGTCACCTTGCATAATGCTTATAATGTAAAATTAATACTTATTTGTTGTGCACCTAGGCAATCTAGGGATGCATGCATCACATGGTTTAGACATTCTTGGGGCCATTTTGTATGTTGTAACATAGGGATAAAAATATAATGGTTGGACATTGAGAAAATATTTAATTTAAAAAAAAATAGTACCAAAAGGTAAATGAGGAGGACATGGTTTTCTAAACTCGTGGTTTATGTAAATACCACTTGGTGGTTTTGTGCAAGTTTATTTTTATATAAGTAAGCGCATGAGTATTTGTTGAGGTTGGTTGTCATTACATTTGGTTTATTGGCTAAGGTTGATCGAGCATCTCTTGTAAGTTGCATATGTGAGAAGAGGAATCATAAATTTGGATGTGTGCTTACATTAGTTTCATTTTCTTGTTCACATGGAGTACAATTAGTGAGTTTGATGTATTAAAAGCTTTAAATGGAGACTCTACAAGTATATTATGTTGGAGCAACAATAAAATGAATATAATATCCAAAATACTTTTACAAATGAATGTGCACAAAAAATACCAAAAACTATTATAAAAATTTATGAAGAATATAAAATGAACTCCTTAGGACAAGGAGAAAGATGAGAATGAACCACTAACTAAGCCTCTAAAAAGTGTGACATGTAGAACACTTGGGACAAGTGTGAGAACATGTGTTGTATGCCTTTGAGGTGAGACAACAAAACCTCTATGTAAGGTTAAGCTAGTGTAAATAGGTCCATTAGATACTAGGTAAATAATATCTAATTTCATATTAACACACCCCTTATGTAATACTTAAGAAGAAAGGTAATCACTTAAAAATGAGTCCTAACAAGAAGGTCCAATGAGATGCTAATGTATAAATAAATTTCTCTCACAAATGGAATAAAGGAGAGAACACTATGGAAAAAATTGTCTCTAAAAAAGAGAACTAAATACAAAGGAAGGACTCAAGACCCCCTAAGGACAACTTTCTTCACCCCAAGCATATGTCACAACTCAAGATAACAAGGTGATATTAAAATTTTAGTGAAGATGTTTGCAACCCGCTCTTGAGTAGACAAATAATCTAAGGAGAGAACGCCATCATGGATATGTTATTGAATGAAATGCATGTGTATCTCAATGTGCTTCATCCTCTAACGATCCACTAAGTTGCATGAAATGTGAATAAAACTTTGGTTATCACACCAAAGAATAGTAAGATTATTAGGTGGTAGACCAAACTTTTTCATTAGTTGTTGAATCCTAAAACCTCACAGCTAGCAAATAATACGCCTTAATATGCAACCTCAATGGATGATGATGTAGTAGAGATTTTCTTATTGCAATACCATGCAATCGGACCAAAACTAAGGCAAAAAAATAAGCATGTGAAAGTGAACTTCAATCAATCGACATCATCAACCCAATATGAGTCAGTGAAGCCTATTATCTCTAAAACTCCTAGTGTGTAATAAATGTCAAAATGTGTGGTGCCCTAAATATACCTTCCTATGACGATCATGATAAAAATGAGAGACAAGCCCAACAATAAAGGTGATATCAAGATGTGTGTGTCAAATACAAATTACTACCAACTAATTGGTCATACAAATAGAGTCAATGTTAGGTGTGGTGCAAGCTACAATCAAGGTGAAACCAAAATAAAATGGTGTGGGACTAAGCTTACAATTAGCCTTGTTGAACTAATGAAACAAGTCAATAGCATACTTTTGTTGGTATATGAAAATCCCCTTGGTAGACTATATGACTTGAAGACCAAGATTGGTCATGTCAAAGTGATCCATTAAAGTGTGTTGAATATCCTTACAATTGAAAAAATAGAGGCCCTAATAGCCACCCAAATCAAAAGTTATGGCCTTTGGAAGTCATGTCTCTCACATCAAAAAAGTAAAACCATATAGGACATAGAAAAGATCTATAAAGGCAATTACACTTGTTGACCAACTTATGATGCATGTTATAGTGTGTCAGACGACATCTTTGAATGTAGATAATTAAATCAAAATTGAACACTCAATTTGGTGAGTGGACTATGATACACTTATGACAAGTGGAAAGAATATGTTACTTTTAGCGTGCAAACTCATCTTAAGATTTGATGTTGGTTTTCTAACTAGGTATCTAGGTGCCACAATTTTGGGTGGCTTTATCTCATGATTTTGTAATTACCATTTGATACTTCCATATATTACTTCTATTCATTGGGTACTTAAGATGGAGGTATGGGTAGTTGATTTACAAACATTGTTATACTATTAAGATTTCTCCATAGTTGTATGTTGGTGATACTCATGTAAGGGCATGTCCCGCATATTATATTGTAACATTTTTTGTTGATAATATAATTGGTTCATTCTTTAAAGTCTAAGATTTTTCTCCCAAAAGGATTTTTCTCTATGTGCACTTGTATTGTAGTGTAATTTTGTTTATGTATTATATTTGTTTCTCCTTTCTATATGAAATATGCCCCTAATTTTTTTCTTGATTTTCAATATCAATTGCAATGCACATGCACCCGTTAAGGTTAGCTCCAAACCAAAACAATGCGGAAAAGAACACTTACCAAGAATGCACCCTAAAACCACTTAAGGAAGAGGGGCGGGCATATGGTCAGAGGATCCCTAGGATCCAATAACTCAACAACTATATGATGATTACAACTGGAAGTACAAAATAAACTCAACGTCAAAAATGTGCACACAAGATCCCTTTGAAAGCGAGGTGCTAACATATGGCGGAGTAAGTATTACAAAACTAAAAGAACTTAGGCGGTGAACCAACCATAAAGATTTCCGCTCAACCACTTAAACAGTGGGGGGAATACTACAAACAATTCAACTAATTCATCCGCTACAGCGGGCATCCACTTAACAGTGGGGATTCTCCACTTTTTAGTGGGTAGTAAATGAAGTTACCAATCAGATTACTCCACACTGCGGTAAACCATCCAGGAGTTATAATATTTGCATCAATTAATCACAAGTAAATGCAGTAATAAAATGGTTGGATTAGTACTACTAATTCACAACCTTACAATTAAAGAAAAAATGCAAATTACGATTGTTAAAATGATAGAATGATTGCAAATATATAAAGGATGATTCTTTCAAGTGTTAAACCTCTTGAAAACTGAAATTGAAGCCAAAAACTGAACTTATAGCAATTTGATTTTAAAAACCAGCAAACTGAAAACTAATAAAATGCTTATAACTTCTTCAATATACATCCAAATTGAATAAAATAAATTGTTGAAGCTCCTGTGAAGTTTGGCGCCCAAATTGCTACATTGAAATTGCATCAAAACTCAACCATTTATTTTTGCACGAAATCCAATACCTCCTGAAATGGTACAATCTCCTTGCTGGTGCAATTTTGGCAAGATAATAAATACTTTGAAATAAATTCTGATCTTCTATGGGAAGGGGCACCCATGTGCTAGGAATTCATATCTTCAATACCTAGAAGCACATTAAAATCGTACAAAGAGTTGTTAATGAAAATCACCTTCAGCCATGAATGAACCAGCAAGCTCAAAAACTGAAAAATACTTCAAATTCTCCAACAATGAAACTCAATGTGCACTTCTGAATGAAGCACACTCTCAATCCACCATCTAGGGAACCATAGTTTCAGGCCCAAAGAATGGAGACAAATTTGTTAAACTTTCCCTTAGTCGAATTCTGAATTTCAAACCAGCAGCATAACGTTATATTTTTCCAAAGATAATCAACTCTTCAAACAGCAGCAATATATAAGTTTCAATTGGCAAATGAAACATTTCAAATTCCAAGAAGTCGAATCACTTCAACTTCCAAGAGGGACACCACATTTAAGCATTTACTTTTTTGAAATAATAAAACATTATTCACTTTCCTTTGAGGCATCCATTTCCAAATTGCAACAATAAAGCATTTATTTAAATCATTAAATGCTCAACATGACCCCTTAATGTCCCCTCTTTAAAACAACATGAAGTTATCACTCCTAAGCATGGGGCACAACTGAGTAACATGAAATTGACTAAGTATAAACTTAGTCTATTGAGATAACTAAAGCCAAATTGAAACTAAAAGTTAGCAAGATGACTTCCGCTGAATTGTTGATGATGCTACTACCAAATTTAGACTTACTATAAATAGTCAACTGCTATAAATAGTAAATTTACATCAAAACAACAGAAAGCCAAACTGAACACTGAACTGCAAATGATTGAATTGCTACTAGACAGATACTACCAAAAGATAGACTTGCTAAAAATAGCAAACTGCTATAAATAGTAAGTCTGCACAACATCCTCTGAACGCCAACCGAGTAGTATCCGAAAGAAGAAACCCTAGTTTTCTGCTTCAGCTTAGCCTACGGATTTTCGGAAATAGGCTAAATCCAAAAAGAGAGCGTATGGCCAAAATGGGGACATTACACTATAATTATAAAGATCTAAAACTTTCACAATACTCTTATCTAAGATTAGTTTAAAAAGTGTTTTTGCATACTTTGATCCTTTCATTTAATATGAGAGCCTAATCACCTTAGATTTTAGATGTTGGGTAGAAGGTTTTTGTATTAATCTTTGCTTGAGTGGGAGCTTACATACAAGGATTTCATCTTATTATTAAAAAATATGGAAATCACATCCATAATAGAAATGGAGAAATTCTCAAGCACAAACTTTGAGCTTTGAAAGCTCAAGATGGAGTATATACTCATGGATAGATATCTATGGATTGCAACACTTGGATCAATACTTTTGCTATCACAAGAGGGTTGGAACATGATAAATAGAAAAGATAAGGGTCTCATTAGACTATCATTAGACTATGTTTGGTTGATTTATAGCCTTGTTGAATGTTCATGAAGTGACCATTGCAACACTTTTCTAGAATAAATTTGGAGGTTGTGTGGTTAAACATTTGAATGCACTCAATATGTTTGTTACTTGTCAATTTAGAGAAGAGACTGTAAAGAAACAAGATAGAGAATGTACAATACAAAGAAAACTCTCATAAAATCATTAAACCTACTATGAATAGGAATGTATATTGTCCAACTTCTACCATCTCCTTACTAAGAGCTAAATATTAAAGATAATAAAATTTATTAAAGGCAGGTAGACGAATGGAATCAAAAATAAAAACAAAATCCCATAAAATGCTGCGACTATTTTAATGTTTAATTGGTAGTTGCTTGAAAAGATATGTAACTTCATAAAATCATCTATGCTGGCATCAATTTCCTTAACGAGATTTTGAAAATAAGGATGCTCATAATTTTGTCGATTAAACATCAACGAAACATTGCACAGCATCATGAAAAAGCATATTGTAATAATTCCCTTCAATTCATAATTTCATAGCCTTCATATACAAGAAAAAATATTCCAATAATTCTATGCATTCATTTCCATGTTTCTGGAGTCAGTTCTAGGGAGAAAACGAACCGCCCAAAAATAATAAAAAGCTATTACAATGTTCCAACTCCAAGGGCTGCAAAATCATCCTAGGAAACCCATTCCAGAAATTACATTCTCTTGAACATTTTTTATGCATACAAGCCTCAATCCAGCTCCCTACTGAGGCAAATAATGATCGTTAAGGCAAACACAGGACAAAGAATAAGTTGCATATAAAATCTGAGAGATGCCAGAAATGATTAGACTACACATTTTCATACGTTTAAAATAAAAAACTGTTGGGAAAAGCCTTCACATAAAAGCTCACTCGACTAATAAATTAAAAAAGTGAATGATAAAGATCAGGTAAAAATAATGGCTTTGTTGAGGCAAGCAAATTGCAAAACAAATTACAGGACCCCTGACAACCTTATAAATCCCATATAACCAAAATTGGTTTTTATGTTAGTAGAAATATCCCAAAACCTTTCCACCGGCCTTCTGTTCCTGAGCCTGTTCATGGTCCATAACACCCTTGGATGTTGTAAGTACAACATATCCCCACTGTAAGCACATAAAATGTGAACGTTAGAAAACAGACCTACTTTATAAAAGACAATTCTTACTCCCATTGTTCCACATGAAAAAGACTAAAGTACAAAACCATTTAATAGGTCAATCCCACAGTTTCAGTTTAAGACTGCAAACGGACCTTTCAAACTAAACTTCAAATACTCATGATAGTATGTTCAACATCCCCCAAAGAAACATTAGAACAAAGTTATAAATTGGTCCACAAAAGATTACTTCAGAAAAGAAACCCTGATCCAAGGAAGAAGCACATTGAACCCCTATGACCACAGTATGTGCACAAAAGCCGAACTCCAAATGGAACTTATTAAAACTACAAACCGTATTGCATAGTAATTTGCCCCTTGAACAAATTCTGAATATAAACACTAGATGTAATCATAAACACAAAAAAGAATCACCCAAAGAGATAAGTGGAATAATTGTAATATCAACATTCTTTTCAAAATTGAATGATTATAATATATAAATAGTTTAGCACAATTTTCTCATATCAGCATTGTTTTAAACTTGGCAACCTTGCCACAGCATGTGCAGTGCACAATGCAACTTTCATAGAAATCAAAAAAATGCCTTATTGAAATAAAACCATTGCACTTGTACCCTTTCTTTCAGCCATTAAATTGCTTTCTAGCCACAAGAGAGATGGGAATGGAAAGACACATAAATATAAGAACTAAAAAATTTTAGATCAATTGACTTCAGTTACAAACCATAGTAACAAAGTCTTTCTCAGGAATAACTCAGCAAGCAATATGGGTTTTTAAAATTTAGAAAATGCAGAAATTTTCAAAAAATAGAGAAAAAATTTGCTGTTTTCTTAATTTCATGCCAAATTAAGACCATTGAGAGAAATCAGAAAATAGAAAGTGAAATCGTACACCATGAATTATAAATTTTCATTAATTGAGATTGTTGTCTTGCTGATTACACTACATATTTTGACTTCAGAGATCAAACCTAAAAATCAATTACAAATTACAAAATACATAGTCAACCTACAACATAATAAAATAGCAGCATTCCACGGAGATGCATCCTAATTCCTACCACTATCCTCCCCCTCTCCCTCTCCTCCCTCTCACAAAATATAGCATTTCTGGAGATGGGGGCATCCCCAAGATAGTGGGATTCCAAGGAGATGTCCTTCCATCATGCCCCCACTACCAACACCAGATAGAGGATGTCTTCCATAAAGGGGGCATTTCCAAAGCATCTCCCACTTATGGGAACGTTGGAGGGATGTAAGGACTTCAAAGAAACTTGTTGAAGTCTCTCAAACACAAAGGAAGCACCCGGTCATCGCCTGTGTCAAACACTTACACAAAGCAATTTTGTTTTAAAAATTAGGCATTTTTCTTGATGTCTATGCCCTCAAACCTAACCTTAATAATTTATGGGCCCCACCCATGCCATAAGTATTGGTGTAAATAGGTATTTTTCCTATCTAGTCTTATCTAGGTCCTATTTACATTATTAAGTCCACTTAGGTCTTAGGAAAGAATCTTTCTAGTTAAACATTAGTTGTCACCTATGTTCCATGGTGTTTCAGGGACGGGGATGGGGGGACGGCAGGGGACGGCAATCCAAGGGCAGATTTTTGGGGACGACGGGGGGATGGCGATATAGGAATTTATATATATATATATGAATTTTTTAAAATATATTATAGAGAGAGAGAGAGAAAGAGAGCAATTTGATATATCAAATATGTGCAACAATATCAAGATGACAATATGTGCATAGATAAAGAGTATAACAGCAATATAACAGCGATATTTTCTCCTGGTTGTTTTTGCATGTTTACCCTACCCATGTGTGCATTGCAAAGTAAAAAAAAAATTGTATAAAACGTAAAAGTTAAAAGTCTTCATTTCAATTTTAGGTTGAAAGACTAAAGTAAATATAATAATATTTTATTATTTAGTCAATGCCATTCGAATGGGGATAAAACATTTTTATCAAATATAATGAAATATTTAATATTTCATTATTTAATATTTAATATTTAATATTTGATGAAACATTTAATATTTAGCAATTATCAAGCAATTTTTATTTAATTTGACAATAAAATTAAATAGTTTGTTTAAAAATTAAATGTTTTATCAAATATAATGAAATATTTAATATTTAATATTTATCAAACAATTTTTATTTAATGAAATATTTAATAAATTTATCAAGCAATTTTTATTTAATGAAATATTTAATAAATTTATCAAGCAATTTTTATTTAATTCGATAATAAAATTAAATAGTTTGTTTAAAAATTAAATGTTTTATCAAATATAATGAAATATTTAATAATTATCAAGCAATTTTTATTTAATTTGCCAAAAATCAAAACATTTTTTACTTTTGACGAAAAGAGGACGCCTGGGCGTCCCTGATACGGTTGGGGAACTCCTAGCCATCCTCTGGCCGTTTCAGGGACGCCTAGGCGTCCCTTTTTATTTTCTAGCTGTCCCCTTTTTTGGGGACACATTTCCTATCGTTTCTCAGTTTTCAAAAATCAAGGGGGACACCTGGGGAATGTCCCCTGTCGTCCCCCCGTCCTCGAAACGCTACAGGGGTTAGGGATGTAGGGTTTAGGTGGGGGGACGCGTCCCCGTGTAACGCAAGTTGTCACCTATCTTATCTAGTTGGCTTTTATTTAATGCTTGTGTCCTAGGTTGTTATGACTTAGTTGTTTCATGTGATAGGATTAAGACACTTGTCATGATCTTGTCTAATCCTATTCCTCACCTTGCCTATATAAGCAAGGCATCATATGTACATTGTCATATTCATTTTTTGTTGCTATTTTGGCATTCTTGCGTCCTTAATCATAACATAATATTTCTGCCATCTATCTTGTGGAAGTTATTTTGTCTTGCAGGTGATCCTAGGGTGTTGAGGAGTTCACCATAAACTCCTACATGGCATCAGAGCTTCAGTGCTGCAAATTTTCTTCCCAAATCTAAGGGACCAATCTTGGTGTGAAATTTTTGTTGGGTGTGAGTTGGGGTCTTGAGAACCTCACCATTGAATCCAGGGCATCAAAGAAAGTAAAGTTTGGCTTTCATTTCGTCAAATTTCATCATATATTGATCAATCTAAAAGGGTTTGAAGGAAGGGTTTCAATTGCCAGATTTCGGGGTAGATGATTTTTTAGAGCTGTTTGGGCAAAAGTTGACCTCACCATTGAGTCTGGGAGGCTCAAAAACCTAAGGATCGACTACCAAATCGCCAAAATCTAAAATTTTTAGTCAAGGCATGAGGCAAAAAAATTTAGGCCATATAGTTGTACAGATTTGTACTTGGTCATACGACCTGTACAATCGTTTGCATCAATGTCTGAGCTATCTGTGTTCGGCAGAATATTCTGCGTACCTTCAACATCTTTTACGTACCTCTCTAGCGTCATCTACGTACTCCATCAGTCAAATCCGTCGCTGTCTTTTCTCCCCTATCAAATCAATACTTCGTCAATCATTGTCGAATAATATAGACATTTATTCAATGGTCGTAGGTTTATTTTATTAAAAGGTTTTGTTTTTAATATTAAAAAAAAAAATTAATGTTGGCCATCTGTTTAGGGCTTGGTTCTATGCCAAGTAGAGTGGGCGGTCCCATCTGCCATTGGGCGCTTAAGGCTTGGGCGACACAGGCACCCGCCGCCCACCGTTGGCGGCAATCCAATCACTTGCCTGTCACCAGTGGTGGCAGGTTATTTTTTTAAACTAATAACGCAACACTTGGTCGTATGGAAAACCCATCGCCAGCCCCTAGGGGGTGTAATTTTTGCTCCTATGTGGTCTACAGTTGCCCTTTTTTAAGGCTTTTTTGTTTTGCTATAACTTGCGATCCAAGAGGCAAAAATTTTCAAACGAGATATTGTCGGAAAGGTGGTTTCATCAATTTTGTAGTGGTGTAGGTTATTTTGCATAATTTTGTTGTTTTGCGGCATTTATTACTGGTTGAAGTCAGATCTTATTTTATGGCTCCCGAGCTCATAACTTTTTGCCACGATCTCCAATTTTTGCAATTCTTGTGGCATTGGAAAAGTGTTGAGGAGCTCTACATTGCCATCGATGCACTTTTTTTGTATTTGTCCCAAGTTGATCGCTATTTCAATTTCTAGCCCGATAGGTGTTTTGGAGACTAGTTCGATATTTTGACAGTTGGGAGGGTGCAATTTTGATCTTTGCACTTCATTTCAATTCTAGATCATTTTTCAATAGACTATTGCTTCATAGATTCCAGGGTTGTGTCAGTTTGCAAGTGTTTCAATGTTCCTTGGCATCAGGTCTGTTGTTGCTTTATCATGATTCAAACTTGAGTCCTTGAGTGACTCTAATATGGTTTCCAGCAAACAAAATTATCTTTCCTTGCTTGCCTAATTAAAAATTCCAATGTTACTCCAAAAGTGTGCTTCTAGTGCTTCTTTGCAGCAGGTTATCTCATTAAAAGGGGGCTATATTATCTCTCTTGTCATCCTTTGTGTGGATGGAGATTGATTGGACTTTGGATGGACATTGATTGGACTTGTGATGGATTTTTTCATTGAGGTGGGGGCTGAATGGTCTCTTCTTCATCTCTCTTTTGGGAAGGAATTTTGTCCCACAAGGTTTTCTCCTTTTCTCTGTTTGTGAGAGATTGCATTTGCATATGTACATGGGTACCTAACATTGGCCTCGTAGTTGAGACCATCTTTGTGTCTTTGCGCAATAATCGACTCCCTAAGTTGTACTTAAGGGGGGTTGGTGTAAATAGGTATTTTTTCTATCTAGTCTTATCTAGGTCCTAGGAAGGAATCTTTCTAGTTAAGCATTAGTTGTCACCTATCTTATCTAGTTGGCTTTTATTTAATGTTTGTGTCCTAGGTTGTTATGACTTAGTTGTCTTATGTGATAGGATTAAGACACTTGTCATAATCTTGCTAATCCTATTCCTCACCTTGCCTATATAAGCAAGGCATTATATGTACATTGCCATATTCATTTTTTGCTGCTATTTTGGCATTCTTGCATCCTTAATCATAGCATGATATTTCTGCCATATCTCTTGTGGAAGTTAGTTTGTCTTGCAGGTGATCCTAGGGTGTTGAGGAGTTCACCATAAACTCTTACAATAAGCACTCAAAAAAAAACTATAAATAAACCTCACATCCCACTCAAAATCACTATCAAAGTTTGAAAGCATTAAGCAAGTTTGCAAGTGCAAAAGCTGCATGGCAAGAGGGAAAGCAAGTCTTCATGGATCAACCATTCAAGTTCAACACATTCATCAAGCCCTCAAGCCTTCAAAACAAGCCATGGCCTTTCATGTTTGGAATTTATATTTTTTGTTTTAAATGTTCATTCCTAAACATCTAAATATAAAATCATTGATTAGGTGATTGCTTCTTTTTTTTCTATTTTAGATATATAATAAATTGGTTCACAGAATTGTATATGGCTATAAAATATTGTTTTTTGGGTTGTTGAACTACTGTTTTTATTGAAAATGGCAGTTAGATGACCCTAAAAACAGGATTTAGGGTTTTAAGTTTTAACTTAACACTTAGAAGGGTAGGTTTTCAAGTTTTTAAATTTATTTATTAAATTATTTTTAAATATTATTTGCAAATTGCATCAATAATTGATTAATATAATCAAATTTGGATTTCATTTTGTGTATCCTCTACTTCTATGTTTTGTGCAACCTTAAGTAAGAAAAACAGAAGTTAAATCTTTGTTTCACAAAGGTTGAAGGACAAGGATTCCTCTTTTTGTGTATCCTATACTTCTACGCTTCATGTGACCCAAAGAAAGAAAAACAAAAAGAAAATCCTTGTGTCTTGAGCCCTTGCATAATGACATATGCATGGTTTAAAAAATTAAAATTTAAACCATAAATTTCATTTTTTGCATTGTTACTTAGTTTTTCAATCTCATAGCATGAATGATAAAGGGTCAACTCAAAGCCTATGGGGATTGAATCTAAGACTCCAAGTTTAGATGTTCTAGTTCCGAGTTATTGGAAGAATTTGCTAAGGGTCACTTCAATAAAATAAAAAAAGTACCCCTTTACGACAAATTTGCAACCAAAATACAAGAAAAACCTAGGGCAACAAAGGGAACTAAACTATGAAGCTATCATATATGTTAACTTGAATTTCAAGGCAGTATTAGATAGAAGCCCTTGCATATAACAGCAAGAATGAGGAAAAAAGGTAGTTGAGATGACTAGCACACATGTAGATGACAGTGTGGAAACATGTCATATACACATGACATGAGACAAAAAAGAAAAAGTCTCTAGTAAACAGCAAGAATGAGGAAAAAAGGTAGTTGAGGTGACTACCCCACGTGTAGATGACAAGTGTGGAAACATGTCATATACACATGACATGAGACAAAAAAGAAAAGTCTCTAAGTAAGCTTTACTTAGCAAGGTGTGAATATAACTCACTAACTAGGTGGCTAAAAAGTAACTAAATGTAAAAAGACTCCTTCCACACCAACACCCCTCCTTAAGTGCAACTTAAAGAGGAAAAAAGGCTCAAGATGGATTCTAACAACTAGGCCTAATGAGGTACCCATATTCAATAAAAATCTCTCACAAATAGAGAAAGGAGAAAACAATGTCCAAAAAACTCCTCCCCAAAAGAGAGAACAAAGAAAAAAAGAAGGCCTTAAGATGACCCCCCAAAGACAACTTCCTTCCCCTCAAGCATCAATCGCAATTGAAGATAACAAGACAATGCCAAAGGTTTAGCGAAGATGCCTGCAACCTACACCTCAATAGATAAGAACTTCAAGGAGAGAACATCATGGATGAGTTGCCAAATGAAATGCATGTGGATCTTAATGTGCTTAGTACAATGGTGCTCCATCAAGTTGCAAGAAATATCAATGGCACTTTGGTTATCACACCAAAGAGTAGTAGGATGATCAAGAGGAAAACCAAACTCTATCATCAACTATCAAAGCCAAAGAACCCCTTAACTAGCTAAAATTGCACCTCGATACTTAGCCTCTATCAATAATAATACAATAGTAGATTGCTTCTTGCAAAACCATGCAATCAAACTAGAACCAAGGCGAAAAAACAAAATTAGAGGTAGCCTTGCATTTGTCAACATCACCAACCCAAACTTAGTGAAGCCCACTATGTAAGAAGCTCCAAATGTGTAATGAATGCCAAAATGTAAAGTGCCCTAAATGTACCTCAAGATTCACTTGGTTACCTTCCAATTACTCTCATGAGGAGAATGGGAGAATCGAGAAACAAGCCCAATATTAAAGGAGATATCAAGACACATGTGGGTCAAGTATAAAATTCTACCTACCAACCGTTGATAGAATGTAGCATTCAAGGTGGGTGTAGAGAAAGTGGTAGACAATACAACTCCTAACTGAAATGGAGTGGATGTAAGCAAGGTTTCCAGGAGACTGGTACTGGTACTAGTACGGGACACTAGTACCAATACCGGTACGGATTTTTTTGAAAATAGGAGACAAGGGTACTTGGAGATGCCATCTTTTTTTAATATAAATAAAAAAATAATAATTAATAATTTATAGAAAATATCATGACATTGAACTTTCAAAACAAGAGCAGTAGTAAAGTTTAACAATGAATATTAACTTTAAATACACAAATGTCATTGTGTCAAAGAGTCAAATAATTCATACTTCATAATCATAGTTCACATTTGACATTACATATTTAATATTTGATTACATATTGAGATTCAAAAATATTGATAGTTTGATAGGTTGATACGCAAACAAAAAACAAAAAATAGAAATCTATAATCTACACATCATGATCATCCATATCAAGGTCCTCAGCTATGATGCTCTCCAAATACTCATCACTCTCAAACTCAGGTTCTTCTGCTGGTAGTAGAACTGGAGGTAAATCACTAAGGATCTGCTTCAACCACTTCATCCACCATGGCTGCAACTTCTCCATCAAGTGAAATTTGGTCCCATTTTGCTAAAAGACCCTCCTTGTACCCAAGATCTACATGAGAGAGAAGACTAAGTAAGATATGAATGTACACCAAGTTCTTTGCTTTCTTTGACCCTAATCGGTTCCTCTTTAGTGAATGAATAAAACCATAAGTACTCCAATTTCTCTCACAAGATGAAGAGTTGGCTACTTATGAGAGTAATCTTATTGCAAATGATTGCAATTCAGGGGTTTCACCTCCATGGTTCCACCACCACTCTATAGGGTCTTTCTTTGCTTGCATATCATATAAAGCTTCTACAGAAGAAAAATCACCATGCCCACGTGAAAACTTATTCCATTGACTCCTCATAATTGAAGCTTCCTCACCTTGGCCATAAATCTTTTTTATTGCAGCCCAAACTCCCTTCATTACCTCTTTATCCTCATATGGAGCCCTCTTTTTGGTCACTTGTATATTATGCCATTTAGGATTTAAGGAATAAGTAGCATAACGAAGGAGTGTGTTAAGTTTGTTCCATCTTCCATGTAACTTTTCTTCTATCAAATGATAAAGAGAAAGATCTTTTGCATCTGTTATTTTCTTGATTCTTTCACACATGGAATCTATTTCTTCATAAATTCTCCCAACATGGCTTGTCTGAATCTGCAAATTTGATCACCCCACATATGGGCTTAATAAAGTCCACAACAAATTTAACTACAGCCCAAAAACAGTCATCAAGGACCATACCTCTCACCTCAACTGCATCATCGGATGTAGATTGCCTCCAAGCTGCCCATGCATCACTAACTACTGTGGAACACAAAGCTCCTTTCACTTCACAAAGACGATCAAGAAGAATAAAATAAGAAGAAAACTATGTATCAGCTAGTTTGAAAAGTTCCACCTTTGCAAATTTTTGATAAATAGCTTGTGTGTGGTGATGGTTACATATGAACATCGTATTTTTCTGCCCTTTTCTATGAGAGACAAAATCCACTAAAACTTCCCAATATCTTTGAGTGCATTATTCAACACATGCACACAACGTGGTGTCCAAAATATATGCTTGTACTTTTTTTGCACCAACATGCCTACTACTTTAAAAACAGGAGCAACATCTCTAACAATTTGGACTACATGTGATGCCCCCACCTCCTCAATGTCGTCACAGCTGATTAAAAAGAAACTCTACATTTTTTTCTTGCCCTGAACAATCTATTGTCTTCAAAAAATAAGGCCCTTTGCTGCATGTTACCATGATATTAAGTAGTGGACAACTTCTAGTATCTGTCCACCCATCCATCACAATACTGCATCTTTTTGTAGCCCACACTCTTTTCATTGGTGCAATTTGTTGCTCTAATCGAAGTTTTTCTTTATCAATTAGAGTAGTGTGAAACTTTTCATACATAGGTGGTTTATACCTAGGTAGTGCATTAGTGATAGCTTGGACCATCTCTCCATAGAAAAGTGAACGAGCAACACTAAACGGTATTCCATTTGCATAAAAGAACTATGTAATTGTTGCATCAACCGCTTCTCTACCTTACACATCAAATAATCTTCCAATGGGGTTTGAGCTACCAATGTGTGGTCTCTTGTGAGAACTTTCTACTAGTACATTTCTAGAAGACATGTCCACCTCTACCTCTCTATTTTGATTTTGAATTGCAGTAGTTGCCCCTATCATTGAAGTGTGAGAGCTCAAGTTAGAAACTTTCCCATCAGCCCTCTCTTGATCCCTCGCAGCCTCATATCGGTGTACCTCATTTGAACAAGGATCGACACCTTTTCCAGGTATGTGAAGGAAATGAGACCTCACCCTCATGTAAGTACCTTGCCATGACATTTCGCATAACCTACATGTGATCATGGCTGTTCCACCTAAACCCTTCAGCCTCGGAACACAATCACAATACTTACACAATGGGTATAAGCCTCGTTTACCCCAATTGACATTCTACACAAAAAAAAAAAAAATTATTAGCAGCATATTGGATAGTCATATCAATTTTAGCTTTATTTTTTTATTGCAGACTGCAAACTATGTAGTATGTAATCACTGTAATTTAAATTTTTTATTTTTATTAAAAAAAAATACACAAAGCTCAAAGAAACCCCTGTGCATTGAAACTTCAACAAGATGGCAAAGTATAAACTATAAACCCTAGATGAAGGGATCACAACAAGTGACCTGCTCTCCTTAACATATCAACTATCAAGCCAAGATTGCATCATTCCCATAAATCGCAGTCATAGAAACTCCTACTCAGCTTGCTAGATAAAGACAAAATAAGGTGCCAAGGGCAATAAAGGAGACTAATATTTAAGAATTTAGTGATCGCAGGCATAGAAACTCCTACTCAGCTTGCTAGATAAAGACAAAATAAGGGGCCAAGGGCAATAAAGGAGACTAATATTTAAGAATTTAGTGATCGCAGCCTTTGGGAAAATCACGACCTATGCTAAAGTGTTGCACATCATTCCCGTAAATCGCAAACAAAGACAAAATTGAAAATAAGGAGCCAGCTAACAGCCATCGTGGGATCTATTTCTTGGAGTATATTCCAACGTGGAAGTCTTCATCAGACCTATAAGGAATTTGTGGTATTTCATATCCAACACAAATGAAATGCTCAAACTCACCTAGAAATTTGATGCAGCAGTCTTCACTTTTGCATCGCGACCTTTATGCTTTTGTTTTTTAAGTTTTAATGTTTTACCTTTAACTTTTAAGCATTTAGGTAAACTTCACACAACAGATGCCAATTTTTCCAGTGGGAGATGCCACGAGACTCAGGAGACGTGGCTGAAGGTTTCCAAGTGACAAGAGGCATTTTTGGGGACGTCTCAGGTACTGGAGACGCGTCTCCTGGTAACAACGGGTGTAAGCTTGTAATCAACCATGCCAAAATGATGATGCAAGTCATGAGCTTACTTCTTCTGAAAAATAGAGATCCACATGCTAGATTGGAGGACTTGTAGACCAAGGAAATAGCGCAAATGCCAGAGATCAGTCATGTCAAAGTGCTCCATCAATGCATGTCAAATACTCTAAGTGATGAGGAACTATTAGTGAGAATCAAATCATCTACATAAAGAACTAGTATCAAAAGTTCATCTCCACACCTCTAAATATAAACTATGATCAAAATGGCAACAAGTGCGACCAAAATTAAGAAAGGTGGTGTCCAGTGTCCACCTTCTCATACCAAGCTCAAGGAACTTGTTTGAGACCATATAATGAATGATAAAGCCAAGTGAAAAGTCCTACACAAATCTTGGAGGTTGCTCATAAAGATCACCATGCAAGAAAGCACTCTGCACATCCATCCTAACCATCCTTGTGATGTAGGACGTGAAATTACAAGATGAATAGAATTCATCTTGGCAACAAGAGCAAAAGGTTTTGAAATAATCAATTCCTTCAACTTTAGAAAAACCTTTCCCAGAAGACATGCCTTGTACTTGTTGATAGACCCACCAACTACATTTTTAGTTCAATAGACCTATTTACGATGAACCAATTTTCTTCCCTGAAGGGGAGATACAATATTCCATTTATTATTATGCATTGATGGAGAATACTCCTCTATCATAGCTGATTGTAATATCCCTTAACTAATCTGACCTCAAGTTGCTGATTTAACCCCTCAAGGAATATTGTCAAACACTTTGCATACTAAATCTGTACTTGCTGTTTTTGATTTTCAGTTTGCTTTGGAATGGTTTTGATGCATGTGAATGTAATTTAAATGCTTCCAAAGGATGCTTAAACAACTATCATATAAACTGAAATGATATGCAATTTTTTTTTTGTATTTTCAAATGCATATAAATGACTGAAATATCATGCAAAACTACACCTACAACTAGAAGGCATTTTGTCAAACAATTTCCAGCAAAACTCCTTATGTCTCCAATATGATATTGAAATGCAACGAAGATGTTTACAAGCTGGGAATGAAATGCAATTGGTCAAGACTCTTGGCTTACAATGATTAACCAATGCAAATACAAATCTGATATGAATGTGCATCTACAGCTGCTCAAGGGCAGCGACTAATACAACTGAAATGATAATGTAAACTACACTAGAAACCATGAAAGAACCTGATGTAAATAAGCTCCTATGACTCATGACGACGTGGCAATCTGAAAACTCCAAAGAAACCCCTTTCCAAAGTCAAGTCGACCTTCACATGAAGCTGCCCCTGTTTTGGATCAGAATATGCAACATAAAATAATACCAGCTACTTAGAGACCTCCAATGCCAACCAAAATCATTGCCAAGACCCTAGAGATGGAGCGATCCAATGCCCAAGTGAAATCAATGCAAGGAATGGCCTCACAAAGCAAAATCGTGGCTTCCAGGTATGCTGGTCGACCCTAGACTGTGATGACAAATCAGAATGCTCTTCATGCACAAATCGTCCTAAAATATGTAAATCAATGATGTCTCCAATCTGCAAATAATCTCCAATGTATTCCCAAATCGATTCTTCACAAATTTGGCCCATGGCCACTAAATTTGGCACAATGAGAAGACTAAGGTATCTCCTCCAATAGCTGCAACCCTTCGGAAGATCTTTCACCACCTCAGTTATGCAAATCAATGGGAGTTTTCGTTCCCAAAAATCTCAAGTGTAAAAATCGCAGAAACCCTAGGTTTCCTCTTCTCCACCAATAACACATCAAAAGCAATTGTCAAATATTGGATGAATGAAGCATTGGCTGACCCCTTTAATATACTTTTTCTCCAAGATGAGGTCGACCTCTCTAGAAGCTTCCTTTTTAATCATTAATAATAATATTTTATTTGCACTTCTAATAATATTAAAATATAACCTCATAAAGTGTAAATATATGTTATATCATAAGAAACTCCATAACCCACCAAAATAACTGAATCCAGGAATGGAAACCAACTGGGTATCAGCCCAAATGACCCTCTAACCATGCTCATTAGCCTACGAGGGTCAATTGATAGGCTAATC
Source organism: Sequoia sempervirens (assembly GCA_007258455.2). Lineage (NCBI taxonomy): Eukaryota > Viridiplantae > Streptophyta > Pinopsida > Cupressales > Cupressaceae > Sequoia > Sequoia sempervirens. The sequence goes on from VDFB02148304.1 coordinate 239,457, forward strand.
TTGCCACAAACTGATGTCTAACTAGAAGGGGACATTACAGTCCGCCCTCCCTGAAATTGCTTGTCCCCAAGCAATCTCAATTTTGGATGCTGCAGAATCTCCTTGCTCTCCCATGTAGCATCCTCAACCGTCCTTCCATTTAATCAAATACTCCTTGATGACTCGTCTCCGTAACTGTCTCTCTCTGACATCCAAGATGGCCTCAGGCACTAGAATATATTTCCCCTCATCATCCAGGGGTGGTAAAGCCATGGAAGGAACAAGGCGATGTCCTAATGCCTTCTTGAGGCGTGACACATGAAATACATTGTGCACCCTATTATTTGTCGGTAACTCCAACTCATAAGCCACCTCGCCTACCCGTCTAATGATCCTAAAAGGCCCATAGTATTGTGGATTAAGCTTCTCTGCACCACTCTTCTTAAGAGTGGACTGGCGATAAGGCTGCAACATCAAATACACCATATCACCGACCTCGAAAGAGCGCTCAACTCTCTTTTGGTCTACATACTGCTCATGTTGATTTTGTGCCTTCTGAATATTCTCTTGAAGAGCCCTCATAATATCTTGGTTCTCCTACAACAGATCCCCAGAACTAGGCACTCTACTGTCACTTAGCAGTAAGTCAAGAAAACTAGGTGCCTCATAACCATACAAGACCATAAACGGTGTCATCTAAATCAAAAGATGGTAAATGGTATTATAGCAATACTCATAGAGATAAATCCACTTAACCCACCCCTTTTGCTGCACTACAATGTAATTCCTGAGATATCCTTCCACGCATTTATTAACAATCTTTGTCTAACCATCCGTCTGCTGGTGGTAGTTGGTGCTCGGAGTAAGCTCGGTCCCACATAATCTGAATAGCTCCTACCAGAAATTACTCATGAACTGGCTATCTCTGTCGCTAACAATGCTTCAAGGTAACCTATGCAATCTGAATATCTCATGGAAGAATAGCTCTACTACCTATGTAGCTGAATATGTAGCTGCTATTGGAAAGAAATGAGCATACTTTGTGAGGCAATCAACAACTACATAAATATGATCTCTACCCTAAGCTTTCGGCAAGCCTATAATGAAATCCATCGATAAGCATTCTCACTTCTTGTTAGGAATTGGAAGTGGCTGAAGTAACCCTGCAGGATACGTGTGTTCCTGTTTATTCTGCTGACAAACAGGACACTCTAACATACCGAAGAACATCTGACTTCAGCCCTTTCCAAGTGAAATGCTCCCGAAACTGCTTGTAAGTCTTAAAATACCCCGGATGTCCTGCAATGGGTGCATCATGAAAGGTCCTCAACACTGTGTTCTTCATCTCCGATCCTAGGGTCAAAAAAATCCTCCCTTTGTAAATGATAAGATCATTTACAACTGAATATCTGTTGTCCTGCACTGACCCATCAACTATGCCAGAAGCCTAAGAGTCCTTGGCATACTCTGCTATAATCAGGTGTCTCCAATCCTCTGAAATTTCCACCATAGAGCTCAAATGTGGACGGCGAGACAAGGCAACAGCAACAACGTTTTAAGTCCCTTTGACATATGCAATGTCAAAGTCATATGATTGTAACTTGCTAACCTACTTCTATTGGCGATCATTGAGATCTCGCTACCCTAGAAAATGTCTCAAGCTGTTATGATCTGTCTTAACATAGAATTTGTTGCCCACAAGGTACTGCCTGAATTTGGCCAACACATGCATAATGGCCAACATCTCCTTATCATAAATGTTGTAGCTCCTCTTTGGTCCTCTTAACTTCCTGCTCTCAAAACCTATCAGATGCTTGTCCTGCATAAGTACTACACCAATCCCTTTGCCTGAAGCATCACACGGAAGCTCGAAGGGTCTAGTGAAATCTAGCAATGCAAGGACTAGGCAAGAAGTCATCAACTACTTGAATTTCTCAAAACATTCTTGTGCCTTAGGAGACCAAACAAATGCCCCTTTCTTTGTTAGATCTATAAGTGGCGCTGCATGCCATGAATATCCACTGACAAATCTGCGGTAGAAGCCACACAAGCCCAAAAATCCTCTCAACTATGTAAGATTCTCATGTGTAGGCCACTCAATAATAGCTCTAACCTTGTCAGGATCCATACGCACACCCTCTACACTAATGATGTGGCCCAAGTACAGCAACTCTGGCATGCCCAAATCGCATTTAGATTCCTTGGTGTACAAGGACTCCCTGTCGAGAATACCCAACACTATATCCAAATGGGCGATATGCTCCTCCCAAGTTTTGTTGTATACCAAAATATCATCAAAGAAGACCAATACAAACAGATACTAATCGAAAAGACGTGGATCTCTGAAAGGTGAGCAAGCGGAGCGGCTGCCAAGGGCCTGGTCGAGGGTTTCGACAGCGCAAGAGTAGGGGAGGCTTGGCCCTCTCCCACGAAGGTACAGCTCCTCCATCTCCCTCTGTGCTGTCCTCATTTCCTGTTTCTCTATTTGATGTGTTGTGGTTTTTTTTCTTGGCTTTTCTGTGGGTTGTATTTGTTTCACTCTGGTCTTTTTTCTTCTTCTTTATGGCTCGTAAGCCCTGCCACCTGTGTAAGGTGCCATGGAGGGGGTGCAGCCCCCCTCGACTCCCCTAGGGTTGCAGCGAAGGATGTTGGGGTAGTTAATACCGTTAACCACCCCAAGTCGTTTCGTGATGCAGTTGCCTTTGATCACCCTAAGTGTATGGAAAGTGCAAAATTTGTCTTTGATCTAGTAGGTGAAGGAGAGGTCTTTGGTGCTGATGGAAGCCTACAAGGTGTGCTTCCTCCGGATACCACTGTAATCGCTCCTAACCCTGGTATGCTTGATTCTATCCACAAAGAGAGGGGCAAGCTCTCCGAAGTCACAGTTTTCATGGTTGTCGTTGATTTGGAGAATCTCCCCGCTAGAAAATATTTAGACAACTGGTTCAATTCCATGTGGTATAAAAAGTTAAATGTGCAAATTTCCTTGTGTCGAATGATTCAAAAAGGCCTTTTTTTAATCTATTTCAAAAATAATGAAATGCAAGCAAAGATTTTTAAAAAACCCTATTGGAACATTGGAAAAGCCATGTTTAGGGTTCTGTCCTGGTCACTAGGTGCCAACTATGATGAAATCCTCACCCTTTCTAGCCCTAGATGGTTGTTAACCAAGAATATTCCTCAGGATCTTTGGTCCTTTGTCCCACAAATTGTTGAGCCATTTGGAAATGTGATCAAGGTAGATAGGCCCAAGGTTACTTTACCGGACCTAAACACAAGGGTTCTTGCTTCTCTCAACCCAGGGGTGAATCTGTTCTACCCAATCGAAGTGTTGGGTGGAATTGGTGCGTGCTATCTCTGCAGAAAAGAAGGTCATTTGAGAAAGAACTATCCTTTGATTCGAGGCAGTGGCACTCGCCTTGTCTCTGAGCCATATCATGGTGTCAAAAAATTGGCTTCTTCGATTAAGGAGGGGTTTCTAGTGTGGGTATCGTGCCATCCCCCGTCTCGAAGGCTCCCCCTGTTGTTTCTTCCCCTGTGGGTCTGGCCCCTATCTCTCTCTCCCCATCCATTGTTGACCCTTTATTCGACACTGCCTCCCCCATCGATACCCACAATCTCTTCTCCCCTCTATCAGACAATGTGCCTGCGTCATCCCTTGGCATGCCCTCCCCTCTGCAGGGTCCTTCTCATGGTTCCCTTTCCAATGCTTCGGTAGACACTGAGTGGAAAAATGCACAACAGTTGGCTCTTCAAAACATAATGAAAAAAGGTGAAAACTAAAAGCAAAACAGCAAAAAGAAAATTGAAGTCATTAAAACATACGTTAATGGCATTATGGTGGATGAAGAAACGGTAATCTCTAACACTCAATGTGAAATCAAGAAACAGAGTGAAAATCCCCCCATGGTTAAAAATCTGATTTCCAATTTTGAGTCTAATCACTCCTCCAAGAATCCTGAGGGACTTGGCTCTAAAAAATTAAACCTTGATGACATCAAAGGTCCCTCTATCCTAGGCATTTCTGGAAGGGGCGAGGATGCCTGCACAACCAATTGTGACAGGTTTGAATCTTCCTCGATGGAGGACTCCATTGATTCCTTGACTGACATGGTCAGGAAATGGTCTATAGACAAGACCAATGCACCCCAAATTGTGGGTTCTAGCCTCTGCGTAACCCGTGACCTTGTAAGCCCTGCTGGGAACCTTGGTGGTGAGGAGATCCCTGAAAGTCCAGTGGGCCTTGCCAGTATTGTGCCTTGTGGGGACAGCCTGTGTGATGGTTTGAAACCCCCCTCACATGGGGATAACAATGAAAAAAATTCTAAAATAGCCCTGGTTAGCTCTAAAACTTGTGTTGGGGAGCTTGCTCACCACCCTCCTAAGGAGCCTAAGAAAAGAGGAAGGAAGAATAGTGCAGGTAGTATCAAAGGGGAGAGGAAGAAAACCAGCATAGTACTGGTTGTTCCCTCTCCCAAGAGACTTGAAAATGAAGAATCTACAATTAAGTTCTTTGAAATGTTTAAGAATTCTAAAGAGACCCCTAACATTAAATGCAGTAATGATAGTTAGCTGCACTTCTTGGAATGTCAGGGGTTTAGAGTCCCCTGACAGGAAGTATGTGGTCAGATGGTTCTTGAATTTAGAGCAAAATAAAGACTTTGTCCTGCTGCAAGAGCTCAAGGTTGTGGGGTTCTTACTTGAGACCAATCTAAAATTTATCTAGGGAAACTCCTTAGCTTTGGCTTCCAAGAAGGAAAAAGGTAAAGGGGGTGTTGCCATCTTGGTGGCCAATAAATGGAGACCCTACCTAACCAATTTTGGGGTCTCTCCTTGCAACAAGGTTGTTTGGGCCACCTTTAAGAGGGGTGATGCTAAGTTTGGTATTTGTTCAATTTACGCTCCAAATGACTATCTTGGTAGAAGTGAATTGTGGAGGTGGTTAACTGGACTCCCAAAAGTCCCTTGGGTGATAGGGGGTGATTTTAACATGATAGAGAACAAAGAAGATAAAAAGGGTGGCATCAATATGGAATGGAAAGGGAATGAATTGCATTATTGGTTTAGGATGAAGAACAAGTTGAATATTCTTGACCCCCTGGAGGGTATGAAACACGAAAGCAATGGTGTGTGGTTCACCTGGTGTAATGCTCAGAAGGGCAGCAAGAGGATTTATAGTATGCTGGATAGGGTCTATGCCAAAAAGGACATGCTATTTTGAGCCTTTCAATGAAGGTAACAAAGTTCTGGTGTATCCTTACACTCTCTCAAACCATCATCCAATTAAAGCTAGGATATTCGTAAAAAGTGGTGTCAAAATCAGCCCCAAGAATAGGGACAACTTCATCCTTAACACTAGCCTATTGAGGGACAAAGACTGTATTGAACCAGTGAGTACCTTGCGGGGTGTCAATAGGTGGATGCTGAAAGATTCTAGCCCCATAGAAAGGTGGAATCAAAATGTTAAAGCCTGGAGATGCATTTTCCAGACTATTGGCAAAAAGAAGGCTTTGGATAGGAAGAGGGAAGAAAACCGGTTACAAGATGAGCTATTAGCTGCTGAAACAAAAATCCAAGATAGACATCTAGATGAACAAATTTATGAGGAGCTCAATAAGGCTAAAGCCTCACTAAGGAAGCTGCAAACTAGTAAAATTTAGGGGCTTAAGGTGAGGGCCAAGCTCAACTGGCTAAGCAACAGGGAGAAAAGTTCAAAATTCTTCTTTAGATATATTAAAGAAAAAGGCATGAAAGAACAAATAGACCAGATTTGCCACAATGGTGCGACACTGACAAAACAAGAAGACATTCTACAGCAGTTTACACTATTTTATAAAGATCTCTTCAAATCTGAGGATAAGGGAGAAAGCTGCTTGGAGGCTAGGAACAAACTTAAGAGTTTAATGCCTGAAAAAATCTCTAAAGAGGACAAGGAGATACTTTCTGCTGATATAACTAAAGAGGAGATTAAAAGGGCAATACTATCCATGAGTAATGATAAATCCCCTGGGATAGATGGGCTCCCAGTGGAGTTCTACAAAGTTTTCATGGATTGGATTTGTGAGGACCTCCACCAGGTCTACATGGAGGCCCTTACTAAAGGTTCCTTGGGTCCTTGCATCAACCAAGGCCTTATAAAATTGCTACCTAAAGAAGGGGACAAAACCCTGATTAAAAACTGGAGGCCTATTACCCTCTTGAATGTCTCCTACAAAGTTCTTGCAAAAGTTCTAGCCTTAAGGCTAACCAATATCCTTCTCAAATTCATAAACTCCACTCAAACCGGGTTTATTAAAGGGAGATATATCCTTGAAAACTTAATCACTAGTTGGGAGGCTTTAGATTGGGCCAAGAGGTCTCAGCAAAATGTGGCAATGCTCTTGTTAGATTTTGAGAAGGCCTATGACAGAGTGGAGTGTCCCTTTTTAAAAATGGCTCTAGAAGCCTCCGGGTTCCCACATGAATTTACTAAAATGGTCAACACCCTCCTTACCGATGCTTCTGCTTTGGTGGAAGTGAATGGTTCTAGGTCTGAAGCTATTCAGTGGGAAAGATCTATTAGGCAGGGGTGTCCCATTGCCCCTACCTTGTTTGTTATTGCATCGGATGCTCTTCACTATCTACTAAGAGACAACTGTGCTTCTCCAAAAGTGAGAGGGGTGATCCTGCCTAACAATAGTGAGCTCCTAGATATCCAGTTTGTTGATGACACCTCTATTTTTGTGGAGCTAGAAGAAGAGAACTTAGACAATCTAATGGCCAAACTTGAACTATTCTACCTTGCATCTAGGGCTAGGATTTCAAAAGCTAAATCTGCATTACTAGGATGGCTTGAGGCCCCTCCTAGTTGGCTCCAGAAATTTGACATCCAATGCGGGGGGGCCCAAAAGCAGATAAGGTACTTGGGGATTCCCTTCTCTGTTTCACCCAACCTAAAGGAAAAGTGGCAGTGGCTAAAAGCCAAGATTGACAAGAAGTTGGATGGGTGGAGCAAGCATTATCTGTCTCTTGCTGGTAGGATGCAGGTTTCCCAAAAGATTTTGTCCTCCTACACTCTATTTTGCCTCGGTTTGGTTCTTTAATAGCTATCAGGTCAATGAGGTCCAAAAGAAAATCAGAGGGTTTTTGTGGTCCAATGGGAAAGGCAAGAAGAAATTGCATATTGTAGAATGGGAGTGGTGTTGTTTGGACAAGATCAATGGTGGTTTAGGCCTTAAGGATCTAAAAAAGCATGGTGTGGCTCTAGTTGCAAAGTGGATCATCAAGGCCCTTGATGGCAATGAACCCTAGAAGGTTCTAATCGTGAATAACATTTCACAAGGTTGCTTAGCAAAGAAGTGGAACCAATTGGGCATCAAAACTTTCTGCATTATTGTCAAGGATGGTTCACTGGTTGGTTGGGATCAATTGAGAGAGGTCTATGGATTACCCTCTTCTAATTTCAGGACCTATGTTGTTTTAAAAGATGCTTGGAAGGGTTGGCCTACAGGTCTCCAAGTGGAAACATGGAAAGATGAAATTGTGGACGTCCGGTGGAAGGGGACTCTCCCCTTGCAGGAGATCACAACTAAAACTATTTATAAAGAGATCCTTCAACTCTTCTACACCCACTAAGTATCTTAATAAAGTCTGGAAAACTAACCTTGAAAACAAAGATTGGCAAAAGGCCTTCTTTTATCTGTGGCATAATGGAATTGATGCAAAAAAAACCTCTTTTAGATGGCTTGTTATGTTGCAAAAGGTTCCTTTTAAATTAAGAATGTTGATGTTGATATTTGTCAAATTTGCAAAGTACCTGAAACTATTTCTCAAATATTCTTTTAGTGCTTGTATGCTAAGTTCTAGAATGATTATGTTTCTTGGAGCTCAAATAGGAATATCAATTGGAAAGAAATCCTACTAGGTTTTGATTTTAAGTTGAGCAAAGAACTTCATTTATTCTAGTTTGTTTTGTCAACTGAAATCTAGTGGATTATATGGAAAGCTAGAAATGAGGACAAGTACAGTGGGGTTCGAAGGTGTCTTACTGAGTCAAATAAAAGACTCATATTCTTCAATGTTGCCTTGCAGGTGGTATCCTTGTTGGAGATTGTGGAGAGTAAGTTCTTAAAGCTCCTCAAGGAGGAAATGGTGCTCGTCCACAAGGGAGAAACTTTACACATACACTCATGGCAATAGGGGCAGCCTAACGTGACTATCTTCATTCAAGCTTTGGAGACCTTAAAAGAAGAATTCAAACAGCAGTCCAAGAAAGGAAAAGGCATCAAAGAAGACAAAGGAATGAAACAGTCTACCAACACCAAGTACAAGGTTGATGAGCTCTTTTCTAGTGATGAGCTAGAAGCCATCAATGCACTGGTCAATTAGAACTCCTTGGAGGACTAAAGCTATAGCAGGAAGTTGGAGTTACAAGAAAACCTTGCATTCAGCACTCTTTTGTCTAGCTGTTCATATATATTCCAACGTAGTGGACAATTGTTCATATATTGAGCAACTGTAATTGTTAATTTTTGTTTATGCTGCAAGTTCTACAGCTGTATATGTTAATCTATGTCCGCACTCTTGCTGCAAATTCAGGTCTGTTATTGTTTAGGATTTTGTGACTCTGTAAGTATAGCCAATAGGTGCTATTGAATGTTGTATCCTCACTGTGTTTGACATATCATTAATACAAAAGACCAGTACAAACCTTCTCAACTGCGACTGAAAAACCCTATTCATGGTGGACTGAAATGTAGCAGGTACATTGGTTAGCCAAATGGCATAACCACAAACTCAAAATGTCCACAATGACATCTAATGTTGTCTTCTTGATATCCTGCTCTCTGACACAAATCTGATGATACCCTGACCTCAAATCTATTTTCAAAAAATAACAAGCACCATGAAGCTCATCTATCAACTCATCAATCCTAGGAATTGGGTACCTATTCTTAATTGTTTTCTTATTCAGCATTTGGTAATCAATACACATCCACAATGTGCCATCCTTTTTCTTAACCAAAATAACTGATGAAGCAAATGGAGATTTGCTTGGTCTAATGTGTCCCATAGCGAGCAGCTCCTCAATTTTTTTTTCAATCTCATCTTTTAGCCACTTGGAGTGCCTATAGGGAGTAATTATTACAGGTTTGGCACCCTCCTCCAATTCTATTATGTGCTCAATCCTTCTGTCTAGAGGCCTACCAGGTGGAATATCACTGAACACCTTGGTGTGCTTGATCCTCAACTCCTGTATGTCTAGATGATAAACCAATTTTTGCTGCTCCTCCTATGTTGGCATCAATATACACTCTGCTGCCCACTCAACCATGTCATGACGCATGAGTCTCTCCATTCTCCTGAAAGATATCATCCTGCAACTGGTATCACTAATGGCCTTTAGCACATGAATCTTCCCATCCACCTTGAACTTCATCTCCATGTCACGAAGATTAAGGGTAAACTCTCCTATATCATGAAGCCATTTCATCCCTAAGACCCATATCAGTATCTCCCATATTCACTACATAAAAATATGCCTTAAACTCAAAGTTATTCAAGCGCATGGGAAGATCTGGAATCATCCTATCACACTTAAGAGTGTAACCATCTAAAACTTTCACCCTTATACCCTCAAATTCCTCTGTCCAAATCCCACGCCTCTCAACCAACCTAGCATCAATGAAGTTATGTGTGGCCCCTGTATCGAGCAAGGTAATGATCTTTTGTCCAGCTAAGACCCCACGCATCCTGAATGAGCCCTCCCGTTGTATGCTAGTGAGGCGTGCCTCTTGAAGATTCACTTTTGCTTCATTTACGGCCACCTTTTCGGACCCCTCTGCCTCATGTTCAACTTTTTCTGCCTCTAAATCTTCTGGATTTGATTGCTGGTCTGATTTTTCAGACTCAAAATCCTCATAAAATGCCCACATTATTCGGTTAGCTTTGCCCTTCGATCTCAAGGGACAATCATGGTTTGCATCATAGGGCCCTTTGCAATAAAAACATAAATTTTTCTTGCGCAAATCATTGAGTGTATCTCGATCTAGAGGTGCTACTGACTTCCCCCTTGAGTCTGATTTTTCCTTCTTCTTGGAGAATGATTTGTTGTCCCTATATGAAGATGATTCCTTAGATGAGAACTTGCTCTGTGGGGCTGCAAGTTCCATACTCCTAACCTTTTTCATTGCCTCTTGCAGCGTTGATGGGTCAAAGGATTTTATCCACCCTCTTAATGGTTCCAATATGCCCTCGATAAACAGCACAACTAACCTTCTCTCAGATATATTGTGAACCATAACTGATAATTTCTGAAAATCACCAATATAACTCTCCAAACTCCCAACCTATTTGAGTTGAGCCAAGTCTCTGAAATATGTTTCTGGAACCTTCTTATCAAAGTGTTCAATCAATCTATCAACGAATTCCTAATAAGAAGTGATGCGGTTATGCTGCAGCGTGACCATTCCATGGTACCACCAATCACAGGCTGCTCCCTCCAAGTGTAAAGTAGCATATTTTATTGCATCCCCCTCTGCCATGGGTCGGAGATTCAAGAATGTATCAAGCTTGTGAACCCAAGCTTGAGTTGTAACTGTCCCACTGCCATCAAATATAGGTAATGTAAGTTTATTGGTGGCATGTTTCAGGTCACTGTATTGGTCTCTAGGTCTTCAATTTTGTCTTTCTCTGTAATGCTCTCACCTTTGACTTACGAATTTGTCAAAGCTTATACATTCCCTCACCTGTGGTGTCAACAATTCCCATTCATCATTTGCTGCCATAAGATTGTCTACAAACATTGCCTCACCCTCTTCTTCAGCATTACCCTCTTTTGGTGCATTTCTCAAAAAGGTAGGGCATGTAGGTCTATCAAAGGTACGGGTGGGTGCTCTTTGTGCTCTGGCTGTCCCAACCACACTCCTGTTGTCTTCTAGTTCATGATTGTATCTTCCATGTGGGTTCATTTGTTGTAGCATTGTTGTAAGTGCCTGCAAGGCATCTGCAACCTGCTCCTGCCCTGTTGCCATGCGTCCAAAAATCTCTTGTGCTTCTCTCTCTTCATTCCTAGCTTCGTTTCCAAGTTCATTCCTAGGTGGGCTACCACCACCTCTTTCACCATGATGGCCTATTGTGCGTCTACAATTTGTCTTCTCTGTTGCTCTGCCCTTTTCCTGGTATAATACCTGTGAGGACCAACTTCTGGTGGCTGCATAAAAACTTTAACCCTCCAGGATGGCAGGATCAAAGCTCTGATACCACTGTAATATCCCTTGACTAATCTGACCTCAAGTTGCTGATTTAACCCCTCAATGAATATTGTCAAACACTTTGCATGCTAAATCTGCACTTGCTGTTTGTGATTTTCAGTTTGCTTTAGAATGGTTTTGATGCATGTGAATATAATTTAAATGCTTCCAAAGGATGCTTAAACAACTATAATATAAACTGAAATGATGTGCAATATTTTTATAAATGACTGAAATATCATGCAAAACTACACCTACAGCTAGAAGGCATTTTGTCAAACAATTTGTAGGAAAACTCCTTATGTCTCCAATATGATATTGAAATGCAACGAAGATGTTTACAAGCTGGGAATGAAATGCAATTGGCCAAGCTTCTTGGCTTACAATGATTAACCAATGCAAATACAAATCTGATATGAATGTGCATCTACAGCTGCTCAAGGGCAGCGACTAATACAACTGAAATGATAATGTAAACTACACTAGAAACTATGAAAGAACCTGATGTAAATAAGCTCCTATGACTCATGAAGACGTGGCAGCCTGAAAACTCCAAAGAAACCCTTTTCCAAAGTCAAGTCAACCTTCACATGAAGCTGCCCCTGTTTTGGATCAGAATATGCAACATAAAATAATACCAGCTGCTTAGAGACCTCCAATGCCAACCAAAATCATTGCCAAGACCCTAGAGATGGAGCGATCCAATGCCCAAGTGAAATCAATGCAAGGAATGGCCTCCACAAGCAAAATCGTGGCTTCCAGGTATGCTGGTCGACCCTAGACTGTGATGACAAATCAGAATGCTCTTCATGCACAAATCGTCCTAGAATATGTAAATCAATGATGCCTCCAATCTGCAAATAATCTCCAATGTATTCCCAAATCGATTCTTCACAAATTTGGCCCTTGGCCACTAAATTTGGCACAATGAGAAGACTAAGGTATCTCCTCCAATAGCTGCAACCCTTCGGAAGATTTTTCACCACCTCAATTATGCAAATCAATGGGAGTTTTCGTTCCCAAAGATCTCAAGTGTGGAAATCGCAAAAACCCTAGGCTTCCTCTTCTCCACCAATAACACATCAAAAGCAATTGTCAAATCCTGAATGAATGAAGCATTGGCTGACCCCATTAATATACTTTTTCTCCAAGATGAGGTTGGCCCCTCTAGAAGCTTCCTTTTTAATCATTAATAATAATATTTTATTTGCACTTTTAATAATATTAAAATATAACCTCATAAAGTGCAAATATAAGTTATATCATAAGAAACTCCATAACCCACCAAAATATCTAAATCCAGGAATGGAAACCAACTGGGTATCTGCCCAAACGACCCTCTAACCATGCTCATTAGCCTACGAGGGTCAACTGATAGGCTAATCCTGCCGCAAACTGATGTCTACCTAGAAGGGGACATTACATTGTTTCCCACTCTAATATGCCAATTTATCTCAAAATGTCTACGGATCATCTAAAATAACATGACCCAAAAGATTAACATTTGTTGTCTAATAACGAGTACGATGGCAAGTGGCAGGATCACCAAGCAAAGATCCAACCTCTTGAAGAAGAGTTCTATGGGCCCAATGGGGCATAGATGGTGGAGGTGGAGGTGATGGAGCTAGAGGAGAAAGATCATAATTCTCAAGAGAATTAGTAAGAGTAGGAAGTGTGGGAAAAACTAGTTATGAAGAATCCATTGAAATGGAGGCCTTATCAAACTTGACATCTTGTTGGAAGAAACCATGAGAAACTAGATCAAACAACCTATATAACTTTGCATCCTCACAATAACCAACAAAAATCAATGGTTGGCTCTTCCATTCCATGGCTTTTGTTGTTCTTCTGGAATGAAGGCCCAAGCCTCACTACCGAAAAATCTAAAAGAAGGTACATTAGGATTGCATGGATCCAAGCCTCCTTTGAAGTCATTTCTCGCACTACCTTGTGGGGCATGGGTTCTAACTAAAGTTGGCACAATTGACTGCCTCAACCCAAAACGTAGGTGCCATATTCTTAGGCTGAATCATACAATTTTCCATCTCTCACAATGTCCTATTCTTTCTTTCATCCACTCCATTTTGCTGACGGGTGTAGGGCACAATAAGTTGAAGTTGAATACCATGCTCCGTGGAGAAATCTGTAAATATCTAGTTTACCTATTCCCCCCATTATCTATGATGATCCTCGTAATAGAAAGAGTAGTCTTTCTCAACAAATTCTTTGAAAGTCTTGAAAGTGGTGAAGACCTCACTTTTGTACTTAAGATAGTAAACCCATGTGTGTTGTGAGAAATCATCAATAAAAGTGAGCACATACTTGGCTCCTAAAGAAGATGGAGTTGGAAAGGACATTAGATCACTATGGATCAACTCACGTAATGCATTAGCACGAGCAGCCTTACCCTTAGGAAAGGATTCTTTGCCAAGAAAACAACCTCCAAAACCCCCCTTAGTACAAGAAACCTTTGGAAGACAAACTACCATGTCCTATGTGCTCAATTGTTGAAGATACATATAGTTCAAGTGACCAAACCATTCATGCCAAAGTCTACTCAAACAATTAACATGGGCTATATGTGAAGATCATTAGGAAGATTCAATGCCATCAAACCTATACAAATGAGACCCATAGTCAATTCTCCCTGTAGCAACAATTTTCTCAAGATCCTGTAGCTCTTGAATAACCACATTATGTGGAGAAAACTCGATTGTTTTTCCTATCACCAAAATGACAAATCTAGTACATAAAGAATATTGGTAGAAATTTTAGAAAAAAAAAGCACATCCTCAATGCAACCATTTGCCAACTGAATAGTACCTAATCCCAAAATTGGAATCTTTGTAGAGTTACCCACTATAATCTAAGTACTATCATTAAGAGATTTGAGGAGATCATGTGAATTGGCCATATGATTAGAAGCCATTGAATCGAGTATCCAGCTACCTACCAATGAATTCAAACCCCTTGTCGAGAGGGCTTGACCTTTACCAAAAGGAGGTTTGGATATAGAATTTTGTGACTTTGCATAGCTTCCTCCAATGCCTCTAACCACATAAAACAATGAGACTCATCATGCCTCATTTTTCCACAAAAAGTGCAAGGATCCTTTGATTTCTTCTTTGTTGTGGAGGAAGACTCACTTGACTTAGAAGAGGAAGAGGAGATTTTATCTTATTTTTGCTTAAGTTTGTAGTGATTCTCATGACTTGAAGTTGAATCTGTCTCAAATATTTTATTCTTACCTTTACCCTTAGATGATTGAGCCACTAATGCCTAACTTTTTAGAACTAGTAAGTGCATACATTTCAACTAGTTTTGTTTGTTGCCTAGTTATATGATCACAATATAGCTCAAAGGATGACATGTTGAATATAGTGCCAAGTGCATCCATTGTAGAATATAAAATAGAAGAAAAACCTAAAAGGGACCTTTCAACTTTGACAAAATCAAAAATATACATTCCTAATCACATTTATATTTTCCACAACCTTTTAATTGAGATAACATAGGACTTAAAACTTACAAGGAAATTTTCAATCAAGGGATAAGCATCAAAAGATGAAGACATCAATTCAGCTTGTAGTTGCAAGGCATGAAATTCATTGATGGTGCCAAAAAATTCATTCAGTTTATCCCATATTTGTTTAGGAGTTGTACAATCAATTATATGAAACAAGTTGTTGGAAATATGTAAACCAATTTAAGCCCATAGCTTCATCTAGTTTGTTTCTATACACATTGTTCATATTCTCTATTGAATTGTATAGGAGTATCACATAACATTTTCCATAATCCCTTAGATTGAAGTAGTTGTTGTACTTTGATTTTCCAAGTGTCGTAGCTATTTGGAGTTAGAGGTTCAATTTACCTAATTCCAACCATGATAGATCAAAAAACTCAAAGCCACTTATAATCATGTCTTACAACCCCCCAAAATTGATTATGTTGCAAGTAGCGCTCCCCCCAAGAAAATACAAGGTACTTGTAGTACAAAATTTTACAATAAAAAGCATGAATCAATCGTTTATAACACACGGTGATTTTACAAAAAAAAATAAAAATAGGCTTTTTCTAAATTAATTTCTGATAGTACAAGTGAATTTCTTGTGCTTTTTAGATAAATTTAAAAAAAAATGCTTAATTTTGATAACCTAGGCAAAAGTTATGGCCAATTGAAAGAAAGAGTAAATGGGTGCTTCAAACTAGAAAAAAACAAACAGAAAAATCACAACAAAATTCCAACATTGTTGTGAAGGGCTTGGAAAGAGCTTTCCGACGCCTATAAGAACTTTGAAAAACACCTCCATAGGCAAAAGGTATAACTGTTTGACAAATAAACACTAATTTTGGAGCCTTAACAAACACCCACAGCATTGTTGGGGTGACCAGGGGTGGCACAACTCAAACAAGCGGCAAGGGAACCGTGGTTTGGTAGAGTGGTGGTCAATCGACGGATGGTGGCTACTACTCATTCTTAGTCCCTTTTGGCTAGAAGGAACCAAGGGCTAACTCCATTAACACCTAGGGGCTGAAATCTCAAAGACCTAAAAGATCTACATCACCTCCCATATAGCTTTGTGTAGCTACAAAAAAAAATCAATAAAAAATTTTCTGAAATGAAATCATGGCAGAGGCCTGCAAGGACTTTATAGCAATTGTACAAACATACAGCCCATAAAAAATTCTATACAACCTTCAACAGAACCCCACCCAAAAAGCTCTTTATGTGACAATGAGAAAACTCTATCGAATTTACTATCAAACCATATGTTTTTAAGCCCTTTGGACAAAATGATGAGGTCAGTGTTGCTTTTTGCATCTCTAGTTTTCATTTTATTTTATATTACAATGGGAGTAGTGTTGGTGTACGTTTTATCATCCACCGAACACACAAAATAAAATGTCCAAAGACACTCTATCCTCTCTTGAAAAACCACCACGTATGCTAAGATTGTGAGATCATATGGCGATTCCAAGGTTTCTTTTGTCAAGTCTTGACATGTGGATAAGCTCAATGGGCGTTGTGATTTGCTGGTAATACACAAAGGGACTTACGTTAAAGAATTCTTCACAAGTTTGAGACTTAGGCGGATTTATCATTAAAAGCTTCTTCAATGGGGACTTTCAATTTGGATCTCAAAAAAAAGGTGCAAAAGGATAAAGGTTTAGAGGATCTATTCTACGCCTAGGAATTTAAGAGAAAGTAAAGATTCGGTGAAAGGAATAACCACGCTTTGTTTCGCCTCCCTAGGACAACTACGCAAAGTGGGTGCAATCTTCAAAGGGTGTGATAATAATTTTCAAGCCTCGAATGAGACCGAAGTTAAGCTTCCACAATTATAAGCTCAGGCTAACTTTACGCATCGAATGCAAATCATCCATCCGAAGAAAGTATGAGCAATATTTCACCATTGAATCTATACAATCAATCCCGCATTCATTTAACCAATATTCAAAGCAAATTCTACTTAATTTAATTCTAACTCTATGGTGTTATGTAACTTTGCTTAATAGACAAAAGTTATCTGTACAAATCATATATTTCTATTATCAGAAATAGTTCAATGCAATACCCATACACTGCCTCCACAAATGAAAAGCAGAGATCACTAGCCTAGCTTCTAGAGTTTTCAAAATCAAATGAAAGGCCAAGATTAAAACAATATTAACAGCCAAGATTAATACAACTCAACCCTAATTAGGGTTGCCCAAAATAACATCAGTTAACATCCAGCAAACAAGCAGTAACAAGCAATGAAGTGGCAATTGGAGCTATCTTCAAGGGAAGGAATCCCTATCTTCTTGGGCAGCATTGTGCTCAATGAATCTAGACACAACCGTGACAACTTCCTCCATCATGACTGGGGGCAGCATGCTACTCTTGAATTCAAGTCCATCTAAATCCTCAGCACATTTGGCGAAGGTGCTCTCCCAATCCGCCTCCTACCGCACAAAATCATTCTGGATGGCCAAGAGATTTGCCACTTTTGCGAGATCCTGTCTCATAATTGGTTCAGTAGCAGAGAAGAAAACCTCCTGAACCTTATGCTTCAACCTCTCCAGCTGCATGTCGTTTTCCCGGACAATTTCTCAGTCAAACACATCTACAACTATCATATAAATCTTCTCCCGGATTTCTTTAACTTGATCCTCAACTCTGAGCCCATCCGCCTTCGCCTTCTCCA
>VDFB02148305.1:0-17418 GCA_007258455.2 Sequoia sempervirens
ATCCTTGATTAGGATGTCACATCCTCCAACTTTTCCAAGTTGGCCTCTAATCTCTCTTAGCCACCTAACCTTTCTCTAATCCTTCATCAGCTAGCCTAATCAACCTCTCAAGGAATTTTTAATTCTTTTTATCCTTCCAAGGAATATTAAATTCCTTTTTCTCTTCCCCATGTGATCTTTGACTTGTCACATCAAGTCACATGTGAGATCTAACCCTCTTCTAATCCTCATTAATTAATCTAATCAAGTACTTGCACAACCTTAGTCATTTGATTAGCCTAACCTAATCCCCCTCCCACTTATGGCATGTGTCCTTAAGTCAATCTTATTAAAGGCTTTCTCCTTTTGGACAAGGCATCCCCTTCCCCATGTGAATTTTTAATTCACCTTTTAATCCCCCAAGGCACCCAAAAGGAATTTTTAATTCCTTCACTTCTCTCCACATGTCCTCTATTCATTCTTTATTCTTTCTCTCATCCCCATGATAATATTTGAGGAATTTTTAATTCCCCACTTGTCCTCTCACCCACATGGGGACAAGTACCTCTTTTATGAGGAGATCTTGTCCAATCCCAAGGTACTTTGTACCCCCTCCATGCCATGTCCTTTTCCTTCCACCTCATGTCCACTTCACCTTTTAGGGCTATCTCATATGCTACATGTCAAGATGTGAGGGCTTGTGAGTTCTCAACTCACCTTAGCCCTACATCTTGATATTTGGTGGATCAATCTCAACCGTCCATTTCCCCTAGGATTTCCCAAAAATCTTATAAATACCCCCTCTTTTCTCTCATTTTGGGGAGATCATTTGTGCTAGCCAAACTCTTGCAGTTTTGTTTCTCAACCTCTACTTAGCCATTTTCACATTTTCATCCACTTGCATCCATCTTCACATCCTCATCTGGCTTGCATCTTGCCATCCAAGGAGCATACACATCAAAGATCGAAGGGCCAACCAAAGGATCGACTCAACGCAAGGTATAAAGTTCCATTTTGTGGCTTTGTCTTGTTTTGTTTCCAACTTAGGCTAATCTTGAAGTGTAGGTTGTTTTAAGTTGTTTATTTGCACTCTTTTGCTTGTTGCTTGATTTCTAACGCTCACATTCGACTTATCACACATTCAAAGGTTTGTTAAGTGGTTATTGATGAGTGTCGTTGCATTCCTTATCATTTAACTTATCAATGTCAACCCAGGGTGGTGTCCATGACAATATGCAAGAGGGAGAAGAAATCATTTGCATGACATGTTTTTCTATAAACAAAATTGAAAAGCAATGCATGAAAGAAATTGTTGGAATCAAATCTAATCTAAGAGCTTGTAAATGAAATGTTGGAATTAAATCTATCCTAAGAAACTTGTAAAAGGAAATGCTAGAAATGTAATCGCTGGAATCAAATCTATCCTATAAAACTTATAAAGGGAAATATTGGAAATGTAATTGTTGGGAATGAAATTGCTGCTAAGAAATAAAACTACAAACAACAACTACTGATAAAAACTAAACTATATTATTTTATAAAACTCTCTCCATTTGATTCCTTCATTACAATGAATTTATAGAATTCTTATTTTCAACTAATCTCAAAGATGAACCTTAATTGTTGTGCAACAACTTGCTAAAAGATAGGAACATATGTTGAGGGAAAAATATGAGTCTTTCTTTCATCTTGTCGAGTCAATCTTCTTTTGTCGTCCAAAACAAATACACCTATTTTGCAGCCCCTAAACAAGCTCCAAAAAGACATTTGACTGCTGAAAAATTCATGTCTTTCCCTTGTGCATCATTAAAGCTCATAAAACAGTTTCTAGATGCTACCAAAAAGGTTCAAACTACCCAAAATTGTCTCCTAGATATGCTCTATTTGTTTGCACAACCCAACAACCTATCTTAATGTTTGGAACTGCTCCCTAGATGCTCTCAACTGTTATCCCTTAACTACTTATAGAATCCCAAATTTCTCAACCTCTTCATAAATGATCCTTCAATTAGTTTCGAGAATTTTGGAGCATAGAAGCAAATGAATGAATAAATTCTGGAAATTTTGGAGCATTGAAGTAGATTTTTGGAGCATCAGACTAGTGAAGTTTTTTCTCAAACCACGAACTAGATTTTCATGAAATTTAATGGGTTTTTTCACCTTCTTGTCTTCTAATTTCTGTCCAAAAATCTGAAGAATCCATATTGTAATTTTCAAGATATGATGAAATCTTTGACTGCTACAACTAAAAAATATCTTACTTTCCTCATCATATCTAGTCTTGATAAACTTCATAATTAAGTAAAATACATGCTTTTATTTGGCTAATAGATGAGATATTTTTTTGTCTCATCATCTCCCCTACACTTAAAATGTTGTAGGTCCTCCTACAATTTATAGTGAGCTTTTGGAGCCAATCTCTTCACCTTTATTGCAATTGCTCTGGGGATTTGCTGGGAGGTTCACTAGAGATGCTTCTAAAAATATTATGGGGATTTTATTATTATGTTGTAGAAAAGAAACCTACTCTATCCTACTCTACTTATTGATGTAGAGATAGGTTACATAAAACCATTAACTGGTTGTGAAAAATAACATCATTTTCTCAAAGGATGGATCCATGCATTCAACTTTTTGAAAGAAGAGGAAAACCATGAGAAGTAGATGGCTAAATATTTGAACTCTAACGCCCCTCCTTCCTTTGAAATGACAGTCTTCTCCATAATTTATGATTCTAGTAGATGCATGGGCTGATTAGAAATATTTTGCAATCCTTCCTCACAGTTTGTTGCATGCATGAATAGATGCAACTCCTTGTCCTTCAAATATTTGATCAGGCAGCCTCCACAGACTTTGAAGGTGTCCAAACAATAGTCTTTTGCTTGTTGGGGCTTGAAGTCATGGTCCTTTGGTTGAGGATATCGCACAAAATTTGTCACCTTTACATACAAGAACATCTTCCTTTGGATCTTTTTTTTTTTTTGGGGGGGGGTTTCTAAAATAATAAAACAGTGAATTTCTAAAATATTAAACCTAAAAAGCTTGTCAAACTAATTTTTCTTTTAACTTGTTGTCACCAGATCATCAACAACTCCCTAATGACACCTTTCCTCGAAAATGGTGCCAAAAATGGTGAATGTTGTTGCATTCCTCATCATTTAACTTATCAATGTCAACCCAGGGCAGTGTCCATGACAATATGCAAGAAGGAGAAGAAATCATTTGCATGACATATTTTTTCTACAAACGGAATTGAAAGGCATTGCATGAAAGAAATTGTTGGAATCAAATCGAATCTAAGAGCTTGTAAATGAAATATTAGAATTAAATCTATCCTAAGAAACTTGTAAAAGGAAATACTAGAAATGTAATTGTTGGAATTAAATCTATCATATAAAACTTGTAAAGGGAAATACTGGAAATGTAATTGTTGGGAATAAAATTGCTGCTAAGAAATAAAAATACAAACAATTGCTGCTAAAAAATAAAGTATATTATTTTATAAAACTCTCCCCATTTGATTACTTGATTACAATTAATTTATAGAATTTCTATCTTCAACTCATCTCAAAGATGAGCTTTAATTGATGTGCAACAACTTGTTAGAAGATAGGAACATATGTTGAGGAAAAAGATGAGTTTTTTATTTATCTTGTTGAGTCAATCTTCTTTGGTCATTCAAAATAAATATGCCTATTTTGCAACCCCTAAACAAGCTTCAAAAAAAAATTGACTACTGAAAAAGTCATGTCTTTCCCTTGTGCATCATTAAAGCTCATAAAACAGCTTCTAGATGCTTACAAAAAGGTTCAAACTACACAAATTGTCTCCTAGATATGCTTTATTTGTTTGTACAACCCAACAACTTGTCTTAATGCTTGGAATTGCCCCCTAGATGCTCTCAACTGTTATCCCTTAACTATTCATAAAATCCCAAATTGCTCAACCTCTTCATAAATGATCATTCACTTCATTTCAAGAATTCCAAAGCATAGAAGCAAACAAATGAACAAATTCTGAAGCATTGAAGCAAATTTTTGGAGCATCGGACTGGTGAAGTTTTCTCTCAAACCACGAACTAGGTTTTCGTGAAATTTAATGGGTTTTTTCCCCTTCTTGTCTTCTAATTTTTATCTAAAAACCTCAATAACCCAGATCGTAATTTTTAAGATATGATAAAATCTTTGACTGCTATAACTAAAAATCTCTTAATTTCCTTATCATATCTAGTCTTGATAGACTTCATAATTAAAATTAATACATGCTTTTATTTGGCTAACAGATGAGACATTTTTTTGTCTCATCAATTACATAGCTTTGTTCATTCTTCATTCACTCTTCCATGTTTCATTTCAATTCAAGGTTTGACCAAGGCAAACCCCCATTCACCAAAAAAAACTTTTTTCTCTCTTGTATGTGTGCAAATTTAGGTTGAAGAAGACTTGAAGACCTTTTAAAGTGCAAAATTTACAAAGTTGTCAAAATTACAAAAGTTGTCAAAGTTGTCGTCAAATCACAGAATCTCACCTACAGATTATATTTCTGACTTTTTGACATTGAAACCTATACAAATCAAAAGCTTCAGATCTGCACTAGAGGATCCCAAAATATTGTTGGAATCCATGTACTTTGACCCATTCACCTAGGGGCGAATGAGTCTCAAAACAGCTTTTAAAAAACACTCGGTGATTGGTACACAAGTTTCTACCCTTCTCAGATTTGCATTCTATTTTTTGGTTCTACAAATATTGAGTTTAATATTGTTGTTTGAAGTGTTAGATTGAGTTTTGGTGTTGATTTTCTATTTTTAGTTTTTCTCCCCAACGTGTTTTTTGATCTTGACCCCCATCCTTCAATCATAAGGAAATCTGAAGATCCTCACTTTGGGTTGATTCACCTAAGGGTTGAGAATCAATTCATTATGTGGATCTCATTTCCTAATGAAATAGTGGAAAATAGGTATCATATAATATTTTAACCCCCCTCATTTTGTCAAATAACCTATTTTTCTCCTTTTCACCCCCTTGGGCGACAAGTGGGTAGTGCTTGGGTGTTGGGATTAGTCACACTACCTACCAACCGCTCACTTCTGTATAACCCTGCAGATCAATGATATGACCTAGGGCTTTAAACACCTGTGAGTAGGTGTCACAAGAATTTTACAAGATATTTTTTAATTAAAAATATTACATGCATACCTCGATTTGACTATGTTGATGCTAGATTGACGAAATCATGATTTGAGTGTTGTACATCAAATTTGTATATGAATATACAACAAATATTTTTGCCTAGTGATTCCACCTATGTAGTTTAATGATTGATGACCCTAGCAAGGTATGAATATGTATAGATCCATACGAAAGTACATATTCCATTCAATTGTACATATTTTTTAAATGATAATTTGTAAACCCTAGCAAAAATGGCCAAAAAATTATCGCCCAAATATCAAGTATTTAATATCGATTGGGCATTTTGGACTTGATGGTGGGGTTCATTTTTCCCCCAAGTGTACCCAAATAAAATATCATGCTTAATTATCTCTTAGATTTGAGAAGGGGCTTGTAGATATGAAGCTTTGATACCATTTTAGAGTCATTAATGGACTCAAGCCTCGAGGATCACCTGTAAAACCAAAAGATGCCTTCCATAAGAGAACAAGAGAAAATTTATTGCCTAATTATGGGTACAATGGATTTGATTAAACCCCAATTTGATTACATAGTTTGAATTAACTTGAAATGTACATATGATTTATTTCTTATATAAGAAAGGTTGAGAGATAGGAATAGAAAAGATTATAACAAGTGTCTTAATTCTATGCAATGAAACAAACTAAAGTAAGTGATAAGATAAGATAAGATAAGATAAGATGACATGACACCTAAGAATTCCAAAAATATTCCTAGATCTCTAAGTAAATTTAACTTGTGAACATGTGTGAATATGACCTACTAGGTGAACTAGCTAGGTAAAATACTTTGTTTACACCAAAAAATTCATCATCTCTACAAGTTAGAGTAAAAGCACACTAGAATTCTAGTGGACTATACCTTTATGGTAACTTTTGCTTCCTTATAAATCTTCTCACAATTGTCACTAATGGAGAATTTGTTGCCATATTTTTATCATATTCTTCTTTAGAATTGCACTAAATGTGCCTACATCTTCTCTATCCACACCATCATTTCCACTTGGTTGTTCATTTATAGACACATCTTTTTATTATTTTTTATGTTCAAAATGCATCCTATCACTCTTCTTTACATTTGGTTGTCCTTCCTTAGACAAGAATCTAAGTTATCTTAATATGAAATCCCTTGAGTAGAGAAAATTTTGGGTTACCAACTTCTAAATCATTTATCCCTTCACATTATCACCATACCCAATGAAATTTTACTTTTTATTCTTTGATTCTAACTTAGCTCATTTCTCCTTTATAATATGAATGAACGCCTCACAACTAAAATAACTTAGTTGTTTTACAATAGGCTTTTGTCCTATCCATATATCATATGATGTCTTCTCCTCAAGTGAAAAAGTATTTTGAACTATTTTTTTAAATAATAAGCAATGTTAACTACCTCAACCCAAATTTCTTATCCTAGAAAAAAGTACTTAACAGGATTTTGAATTGATCCAATAAGGTTTTGTTTTACCTTTCAACCACTCCAGTCTATTATAATGTGTGGGGTATTATTCCTTGCTTAATAGTGCAAATGTGCTTGAAAATGCATTAAAATCCTTAAAGTAAAATTCCTCGCCATTATTTGACCTCAGAACTTCAATCTTCTTACCAATCTACTTTTCTACAAGTGCTTTAAACTCCTTAATCTTGAGAAATTCCTCAAAAAAAAATCTTGACAAAATAAACTCAAGCATGTTTATAGTAATTTTCATTGAAAGAGACATTGTGTCAAGACTTATCTCAAGAGTGTACATCCATAGGACCAAAGACATCATTCTGAATTTAACTTTGAAAAGATCCTTTTCTCTAAAACTTCTCAAAGAAACCATACCTTTTTCCTTCCAAAAAAAAATATTGATAAGATTAAACCAAATAGAACAATGTGAAACAACTTCCATCATATTATTACTTAGTAAAATTTTCAATCCTTTTTCTCCAATATGACCCAATCGTATGATGTCTCAAAAACTTGATTTAGGTTCAATAACATTGACAAAGTTGTACAATGTTGATGTCTCTAGCCTTAAAAAAGTTCCACACCTCGCACCTTTAGCTAGCATAAAATTTACTATAACCAACTTGCATCCTTGTTCATCAAATATTACATGCATACTAGAGTCAATCATATTAGAGAAAAATTACAATCCTAGCAGAATTGGCATATACAAAACATTAGATAATGTCCTCACTCTCCCATTTATGAAATAAAATGTCACCTTCTCTTAACCAACTATTTGAAGAAAGATATTACCACTAAGGAAAATCTATCCTCCATCACACTCCTTGAAATCAAAGTATCATTCTCTATGAGGAGTCATGGTGTGATTCTCTTGAGTCAATCAACCTAAAATACTTAGCAACAAAGTTAGCAAATACAAAAGCATCATTTCCATACTCATTAGTGTTAAGAGGATCTATTAAATAATTCATCCTTCTTCTTGGACTCACATTTTTTCTTTATGTGACCTCTCTTTCCATAATTCCAACACTTCACCTTAAGCTTACTAGTAGACTTTGATCTATCCTTCTTAGACTTCGCATATGCACTAACCTTCTTCTTACCCCTTTATCCTTACATATACTCATTACAACCAAGACATCACTAGAGGAATCACCTATGTACTTTCTCATGATTCACTCACTTAACAAGACCCCAATTTCTTTAGTTTGGGTGAGTAATAATTACCAATAGTTTTTATTATATTTTTTCATCAATTTTGTAAGGAATCCAACAACAAAATATATTTATTCTTTTCTTCTATCTTGATTCCTATTGATATTAACTAACTTACAATCAAATTAAAGGTGTTTCAATGATCATTTATTAATTCTCTCTTTTATCTTTAGGGAATATAACTTCCTTTTCAAAAATATTTTCTTATAAGACTCAAGAGGATTGATACAGGGTTCCTATCTTCTTCCACAATGAATAAGCATAAGCTAATCTAATACATTCATTAACAAAAAATTGAAACACATGGATAAATAGTACTTCTATCTTTCTTATCCAATCTATTCTAGTCCTATGTAACTATAGGTTTTACAAAAGAATATAATTTTGTCTATTAATCTCTCTTTGCAAGGATGGCCTTGACCTTCAACTCCTATAACTCAAAGTTTTGACAATTAAAATTCTCAATTTTGGACAATGATGTGCTTACCATGAATCTAAGAAAAAAATCTCTATTTTTAAAAAATCCTTCAAAGGCTCTAACTAAAACTAGACATACACATGCTACACCAAACTTGCATGGCAAGGTTTCACAACAATTGAGGTTACACCACAATACACATAAGGATACGACTCCAAATGATGTGCCCCTTTCCTAGACAACACAATATAATACCAAATATTGAGGATTAAATCCTTGATATATTCAACTAACAACACCATTAGATTATGTGATCAAATACGATTATGTTTTTTATATGATTTAATTTACCAATATTGAAGGAAGCATACAAAACAAACACAAGTCATAAATACACATGAGACACAATTTTACATAGGAAACCTTAACAAGAAAAACCTCACTACCAAAAGGATAATACCAATTATATTCATAGGAAAATTTATATCCAATAAAATTAGTCTCTTACAAGTCTCAATATGTATACCGTAGTGTACAACCTCACAACATGTTTATCACACCTTTAGGAAATTAGCACTCAACCAATTGAAGTATTAATAAAAAAGGTAAGACTATTGTAGTATTTTTTTTTCCAAGTGTATGCAAATCTAAAATTTAAATGCTTAAAAGTGTATGCAAATATAAAATTTAATTGCTTAACATTGGATTACCTTTTAATGATTAAGTGCGAAAGCATAAATCAACAAATAGAATTAAAAAAAAAAAACCATAAAATTACAACAAATAACACAAAATTTACATGGAGAAACCTTTTCAAACAAAAACCCCACTAGAGAAAGAGGATATGTATGTATTAATATTCAATGATAATAATATAATTTTTCAACACACTTCAGTTTGCACTCTAACAACACCTATGAAGCTAATAAATATGATATCAAACTAATATCACACACCTCAAATATATAAGCAAAGATAGAAAACCATAAATTATTTTTCAAAATAATAGATACCAAAACCATAGTATCATGCAAAAATCCCACACTCACCTTGGAGGGTATCTTCTTATAATAGTAAACAAGATCAATGAATTCAAATGGGAACAAAATCTTTGAATTATAACTCCCTAATGGATCACATCCTCAAGTGTAGTGCTCCATTATGGTGAAGAGAACTCATTTGGGTCCCATTCTCCACTCCTCAATCTTAGCACCTAGAATTGGGAAATAATATTTGATGAGTCCAAATTTAATTGTAAGCACCACTGTAGTGCTCCACCTACCTTATGAATGCATATGCCAACTAATATAAATATTTTAGGATAATATTAAATACAAATAATTTCTCTAGTTGCACCATAGGCATCCAAATACATATTCCAAGAGTGTTAGAGATACATAAAATATACATAGGATTTACAAGATTAATTACACCTTAATCCTAACACTCTCCCACTTGACATTATGCATTAAAAATACATCCATAGGAAACACAAATGAATAAAATACAAGATCCAAGGCTCATGGCGTTCTTGCACCAAGAAAAATTCTTCATGATTATTGGCTTTATGAGGAGATCTATAACATTTTATCGAGTGTCAACATTTTACAATAAGACCTTACCATTATCTACCATCTCTCACAAAAATTTATGCTAAATATTGATATTTTTAGTACAAGCATGGTACATGGGATTCCTAGCTGAATAAATAGTACTCTAATTATCACAACCAATTTTGACAGCCCTAGGATCAAAACCAATACCTACACAAAGTCTTTGAAAACATACTTCCTCCTTGGAGGCATGTGTAGTAGCCATATACTCTACTTTGGTAGTGGGAAAAAAATATTGGGCTACCTCTTACTCATCCAAATCATGACACCACTAAACAAATAAAACACATAGCAACTAGTGGACCTTTAACTATCCAAATCACTTGCCCAATCTTATCCACATAGCCCTATATGTCTAATGGCTTATCTACATAACAAGCACCATGACAAAAAAAATAGTATTAAACCTACCTAAAACTCCCACTACTTGGATAGTATTAGGCCTAGTACAAACCATTACAAGCTACTAACAACAACATATCATCATCTAATTTGGGACACATATCTAAATAAAACTTTGTTCCAATAGGAAATGGGATACCCATAGGTTTATAATCATGTATGTTAAATCATGGTAAAATAGCAGCAACATAGTTACTCTGAATTAACCAAAGATTTCTATGTACTTTTCCCCTATTGATACAATAATTTATTTTATAGCCCTTAATTCCTTCATATCAAATGTGCTATAAATTTAAGTTTTGAGCTCCCTAATCATCACTTTGTTACCAATAAACATGTCATCCACATACAATACAATGATTAGAATATAATAATCAATAATTTTAACAAAAACAAAATGGTTCTTTTTACTCCTAAAGTAAAACCAAACTCAATGCAAATGCATCAAAATTTTGGCACCATATCCCAAGTGATTGTTTTAGACCATACAATTAAAATTTCAACATGCAAACCAAATTTTCCTTCCCATTCACAATAAAATCAAGTTATTGCATATAAATCACCTCCTCAAGATCCCCATGTAAGAAATCAGTCTTAACACCCATTTTCTCAATATTAAAATCACAATCTATAATTATAGATATTGGGAATCTAATAGAAGATTACTTAGAAATAATAGATAAAATTTCACCAAAATGAACTCCCTCTCTCTAGGATTAGACCTTAGCCATTGTCTAGCCTTCTACCACTCTAACCATTCATTTTATTTGATTTTTGTTTTATACACCCACTTGCAACCAATGGGCTTTATTCCCTTGAACAAATTCATAAGATCCCATGTATCACAACTATTTGGGGCCATCATCTCATTCTCCATGGCTTGCATCCAAGACTCACTTTCCTCTAAAGGTAAGGCCTCATAGAAAGATATAGGCTCATCATGAATAGTTAATAAAATAAATACAAAACAAAAATCTAGTGGGCTATACCTATAAACTAGATTTGTTGTCTCATGGATCTCCTTAATATAGGAGTAATGGGCTATGCTTATTCTTCTACATGCTCATTTTGCACATCCCCATTTGAACTCTCATCCAAAATATCTTCTTCCTCTCCATCTTTTGATCCACCAATTTGATCTTCCAAATGTGCATATTCTTACTTGTTGACCTTAGTCTCAAAGTGTACTATTTTCTTTCCTTCTATATCATTTGGTTGTTTAGGACTTGGAAATGTTATAAATTCCCTAAAAATATCATATCTAGAATAAATAATCTTATAATCTTTTAAAGCTTATAATCTTTTACAATCTCTCCATATTCTACAAATATGCATTTCTTAGATTTTGAATCCAATTTAGATCTATTTTCTTTAAGAAAATGCATGTAATCCTCACAACCAAAGACCCTTAAATATGAATTTAGTTATTCTTAAATCCATCCACACTTGGTAAGGTTTTTTTATCAATAAGAGTTGAAAAAAGAGGTCTATTAATCAAGTAACGAATAATACTTCTAGAGTCTACCCAAAAACACTGATCTAATTACATACAACTCAACATACTTTTGGCTCTTTCCACTAGAGTTTGGTTCAATCTCTTTGAAACCATATTTTTTTGAGGTTTATATGGTGTATTATTCTACTAAACAAAACCTACATGATAACATAACTCATCAAATTCCCTAGATAAATATTCACTACCATTGTTTGATCTCAATACTTATTTTATAATATGTTTGCTTTTCACCTAAGGCCTTAAATTTTGTAAGCTTAGAAAAAAATTCAAATTTAGCATGCATAAAATAAATCTAGACATATCATTAATGAATGAAACATAATATTAATATCTTCTCATGTATAACCCACATCCATTGGACCAAACACACACGAATGAATGATTTCCAATAATCTATTTTCTCTATATCTTCCAATAGGAAATGAGCATATATTTTGTTTACCAAGCACACAATTGTCACAAAAATCAAATTTACCAATAGAGTAATTATAAAAACCATTAATCATGTTTTTATTAATAATTTTCTTAAGCCATTTTTCACTTATGTGACCCAAAGATTGGTGCCACAAAAATACAAACTTTTCCAATATTGCTAGTTACATTGGTAGAGTTAAAAAAGTGGAGGAATTCAACCTAAATAGTCTCTATCTGAGATCTTTTGGCTGTGACTAAGTTTTATCTTACCAACCTACAACCAAATTGTTGAATTTCAAATGCACTCTATAATCATTCACTTTAGATACAAAAGGTAAGTTTCTCACAAGTTTTAGAATATGCAAACATTAATTTGTGTGTTAACCTTCCCATCACTAAAACACAATTGCAACTTTCCCTTACCAACAATCTACTTGGCACTGATATCACCAAGAAAATTTTCTCCACATTGTAAGTCTTGAATGATGAAAACCTCTACTTGTGGGGAGTCATAAGGTAGGAGAATTCAAATCAATAAGATGAGCATCATTACTAATAGTGTTAGCATAAATAATCAAAGAATCACTATCACCATCATCAAAAAATTTCTTTGTGAAGGAATTCAAATATTTCTTTTTATTTGTACATTCCTTCTTCACATGCCCTCTCTTCTCATAGTCCCATCACTTCACTTTTCTATTTATTGGGATTTTTAACTATCCTTTTGACTTTGATCTATCTTTCTTCGTATCCCCTTTAGTCCCATTTCTATCCTTGAGCCTTACTCAAATATGTAGGACATCCTTTGGGCCGTCGTTCATGCATTTTATTCTTATCTCCCTTGAAATAAAAGTAGCTATGAGACCATCAATCTTTAACTTTTCACCGCCATCACTAATGGTAACGAAACATTTTCCCATGTATTAGGTAAAGAGAAAAGTAACAAGATGCATTTATCTTCTTCTTCCATCTTAACATATGCATAAATTAGTTGACTCATAATCAAATTAAATATATTTAAATGATTTGTAACTAGATCATCTTTCATTTTTAAAGGATGCAAACACCTGTTGAGATACAACTTATTGGTTAGACTTTAGGTTTGATAGATATCACCTATCCTCTTCCATAACTTGTATTGTGATGGTATTATCAAAGATATTCAAGAGAAAAAAGTCCTCAAGGCATAACCAAATGGTTCCTTGAGCCTTCTTGTCCAACCTTAACCAATCTTCATTAGGCATTCCAAATGGTTTTGTATCTTTTAATAACTTTCCACTAGTCTCTTTCTTCTAGGAGATACTCTTCTTTCTTCTAGGAGATACTCCATATTTATCTTCCACATATTGTACCTAGTGCCATTATTTTTCTCAATATTTAAATGAGCGGTAGATGTAATGGCTTTCAATCCTTGGAAAATTTGTAAAACTACAAAAAATATCACTATAACCAAAACATCTTCTCCACTTTATAGAAATACATCCCTGTTTGTATAAAACTATTATCTTTGATACCAAATGTTGATTAAAATAGGTGAAATTATTATAATAAAAGCTTTCCCTTAAGCATATGCAAATCTAAAATGTAATTGTTTAACATCAGATTACTTGTTAATGATTGAATGTGAAAGAAAAAATTAAGAAATAGAATAAAATCATCAAACCATAAACTTATAACACATACCATGAAATTTATGTGGAGAAACCCTTTGGAGAAAAAAAACTCCACCAAAGAAAGAGTAAAAATATGTATTAATCTTCAATGAGTATGATACAACTTAACACACCTCACTTTTCACTTCAAGACAATATTTTGGCAACATTTATTTACCTATAAAATATGACTATGTCACACCTCCAATATATAGGAAAAGATAAAGGAAAGACCATAAATTGTTTCACCATGACATCATGAAAAACCCCATGCCCACCTTGGAGAGCACCTTTTGAGAATAGTAAACACGATCAATGACTTCACAAGGACATGCCATAGGTATAAATAATGTATTCTTAAATAACATATATAACTAAAAATGAATTTGTGACTCATAAATCCTTAATGGCTCGCAACCTCAAGTGCAATGCTCTATTATGGAGAACATATCTCGTGTGGGTCCCACCAATTATGGCAAGATTCTCCACTCCTTAATCCCAGTGCCTAGAATTGGGAAATAATATTTGTTGAGTCTAGACTCATATTTAACTAACATCATAGTTCTCCACCTCTCTTATAAATACATATGTCAACTAATATATCAAGATCCTAGGATAATATTATATATAAATATTTTCTATAATTACACCCTAGGAATCCAACTACACCTTCCAAAAGTGTTGGAAGATTAATGAAACTTTAATCTTAAGACTATATTTTATTTATAGGCATAGATAGATATAGGAAAATGGAATGCTACTTGTTTAATTATGTATTTTCCATGTAGAATATTAACAATCACACAACCATTTCATGATTATAACATGGCACCAATATACCACAAATTACATTAAATATGAATTATTCTGATGGATGAACACCACACATGATAAGTTGTTGTGGATCACACTTGGACAAAGGTCATTGACCAACTTTACTTGAACTACATACATGTCTTCTTTACATTAATATAACAAAACACCATCCATGGATTGTAGTAGATAAGACAAACACTTGAGTACTTCTAGTTTTTTGCAATACCTTTGGGAACATTGTAGAACCTTTCCATGCTCCCAACCATCACCACGTGTACTCCAACATCACCACACATGTATTGTACTATCATAAACAATCTAGTAACTTATTCAAACAAATATTGAATTGTGACTTCTCCTCTAAATGACATGCAGTTACAACCATATCAACATGGATGTAGACACATCTCCTTGCTAAACCATATTGCCTAAAACTTATTGCAATTTACCACAACTCTTAGAAACTAACTGTAATGGAGCGAATTTGCACCCCTAGGAAAATTCCCCATTTACATCACCCCTACCTTAGAAAATGAAAATCTGATGATGCAATTCCACATCCACCACCTTTCTCCATCCACTTGGCAGCTCGTTTTGCACTAGTACATAAACAACAATATATGACTAAATAAACTACTAAAAATTGCATATAAATGACTAACTTTAGTCATGTGACTACTAGTGGTTTAGTTGTAGTCATTTATAACACCACTAAATTTATGACTAAACAATTTTAGTCATTTATTTAGTCATTGATTTTAGTCATTAATTTAGTCATTGATTTTAGTCATTAATTTGGTCATCGATGTGGTCATTGATTTAGTCATTTATTTAGTCATATTTTTTAGTCATTAATTTTAATCACGTGACTATTATAGTGGTTTATTTGTAGTCATTTATAACACCACTAAATTTATGATTAAACTATTTTAGTCATTTATTTAGTCATTGATTTGGTCATTGATTTAGTTGTTAATTTAGTCATGTTAGTGATTTGTTTAGTCATATATTAAGTCATTAATTTAGTCATTGATTGTTATTAACTGGTCATTTATTTAGTCATGGTAGTCATTTATTTAGTCATATATCTAGTCATTACTTTAGTCATGTATTTAGTCATTAATTTAGTCATTACTTTAGTCATTACAAATCAAATCTAACTTAATTAATCCTCACAAATTTATGCATATAAACTTCAAGTATCATAGATATTCAAATGTTAAAAAACACCATGAAATGAAAACTAAAATGGTTGAACAAATATGATTGATCAAACACAAACTTAAATAGATTACAAATCAAGAGGAGCCACAACACAATTTTTATGAGTGGAGAAAAAACAACTTTGAAAATTTACTTCATTAAGCCTCATTGGCAAATCAAAATCTCATTGGTTACATTCAATGTCTCAATGACATTGTACAACTTGCAGACACTATATAAACAAAATACTCCTATTTTCATATACTTATACTATTTTCCCCCTAACTGCAGTCCTTTTGGAAGGGCAACAACCTCCTATAGGAGCTTGACCCATTTAATCCCCTTGCAAATCCATAGCTTTCCTGCCGCTATTGGTTTTGGCTCCTCCAAAATCTTCCTTGTTGGTATTTATGACCTTTCACTTCATCAATTTGGAGTTGCAGCCTAAAAATAAGGTTTCAAAATTTGCACATCAAAAACTCAGAAAAGTCAAATAATACAGAGGATAAAATGCAAACATTTTCTTTTCCTTTTCCAACTATGGCACCCTAAACTTAGGCACTAGATATAGTGAATGTATCAAAATTAGATATAACATCCATCAAAAGCATATTTGGAAGTAGATTTTTTATTAGATATTATAGTTACAAGTTCCACTAACTATAATAAAGATAAATAGTTTTACCTTTCTACATCAACTAATGTAATTCTAATAACTTCTAGAGGATTGACAATGCTAGCCTTTATCATATCAACATACTCACCTGCAAGTTGCAACACAACATTAAACTTATTAATTAGACTCAACATCTAAGAAAGAAAAAGAAACTTCAAACATTATCAATTTAGTAAAAAAATCATCAATTTCAAAGATTAAAGTAGCCAACGCTTCACTCTCTACATCCTCTACTACAATCAAAAGAGGCCTTTTGTCTCTGTGATAAATGCAACAAGAAATTATGTTATTTGTCAAAACTTATCACTATGTACTTATGAATTCAAGACCATTTAAATTTTCAAACTAATAGACATGACTACCTAATTTGTATCACACACACTTTGAGTATACAAGATCATTGAGAATCCCAATTATTGAACTAAGAAATTCAGCAGCACAACAAAATTATATCTTAAATAAAATTTAAATCAAATCAATATTACATGTCTCAGCTTCTCAATTGATCTCAAATTGTATAGACACCTTTTTCATATAGCTTAAGGACATCTACAATAGATATGTACAAAATGAATTTGGTGGAAAGACTTTAAAAACTTTCAAGCGAATACAATTTGCCACCAATGCATAGATAATACATCCCTATAAGAAATATTATACTCCCTCAATTAAATATTATTACATATTATTCTATTGGGGGAAATTTACTTTATCGAGGGGACTTTTGTTTAGAAAACCTAGATCACCAACATATCATCTCATGTGAGAGGTCAATAACCAACTATTAAGCCTACACATGGCACATGCATGCACAAAATAACAAAGAAAAATAAAGATCATGCATCACACAATAAGTATAAGACA
>VDFB02148306.1:0-42927 GCA_007258455.2 Sequoia sempervirens
ACAAATTAACAAGCGACAATCAGCATTGTCAATTACAACATGAGTAAACACAACACAATATAAAAATATAAATTCAAAATATATTATATATGATAGATAAACAATTTGATCCAATGTATAACCTTGGCTGATTAAAGAATTCTATTATATTCCAACTTCCATAGGTGAAATTGACATTCTTCATGGTTTTGATGTTAGTCTCCTCTTTCCCGATGAAAGATGTTTTGATGTAGTTACGTCACCCATGATTTCTATGGAAGTTCCTATACTCATCAAACACACCTTTCCTAAACTTGTTGAGCGATGAGATTTCATCTTTGGACCACAAATTGGACATGCAAATTTTTTCCCTTGTTTGAGAAGGCACGCAAGATTGATATATAATTGGATTAAATATGTCAGGTACATAATTATATATAATGAATAGATTATTTTAAAATAATTCATGATATTTGCTTCATCAAATTAAATATTGTTAAAGTGTAATTCGAGCGTTATAACATACCACAAAAATGTGTTAGCCACAGGGCATCATGAATTGTCCATACAAGAATTGCATGGAATTAAAATTGTCTTTGTCCTATTGGTTTAGAGACTTCATACATAGTTATGCCATTCCATAACTTTAGTAACTCATCGATAAGAGGATCGATAAATACATTCCTATCTTTAACTTGGTACTTACCTAGTTGAATGAACATAAACATTACATAATTAGTATAACCATTTTACTGCAATATATATAAATTAATGTACATGACTATTGAATGAAAAAAATATAAGTCATTATGCAACAAATAAAACAAATGAGATGCTACTACGTTAAAGAAAATTGATGTAAACAAATACCTGGAACAATCATTGACAACATTATGTGCTCCTTCTTTATTGACATCCATGGAGGAATGTTATTGTTGATAACAAAAACAGGCCACACTGAGTAAATAGATCTCAGCTCTCCAAATGGATTGACACCATCTACTCCCAATGAAAGCCTGAGATTACGAGGTTCTTCTTTAAAGTGTGGCCATTTTTCCTCCATGTCCGTAAATGCAGAACCATCTGCAGGCATTCGAAGAATGTCATCTCCACTTCTATTCCATGCATGGTAATCCATCAATTGCAGCTAAGCTTTACACCTAAATAATCGTTGCATCACATTGGAATAATGGGAATACTCTTGAAAGAACCTTGAGGCATACACCTTTTTTGTTAGTTGATACATTTACGATATCTACTAATATGACATTACAGGCATTACATTTGCAAATTCTTGTTGTTTATGATATAATATGATCATTGGGACATGCATCTATTACTTGATACTCCATTACGATATCTTTCATAATGGTAGATAAATCTCGATATGAGCGAGGTAAAATATTTGATGGTGGTAACAAAAATTCACCAATCAATCTACAACAAAAAATAATTTGTTAATATAAAGAATATTAATGGTACATATTTCATCCTTTATTTACTAGTGATGAACTAACAACAATTAAAATAGATAAAAAAAGATGACATATATGACATACCTTAACATCTGTGAAATTGCTATGTTTGATAAACCATTCATAACCTTCAAGTTCAACAGCAACAATATAGCAGAGAAAAGAGTTTTTTTAGAGCCTTCATAAAGGGGCTCGTATGCCTTGTCAAGTACAGGTAAATCATGAACATCATCAAAGTCATCTTGATCATCATGATCAGCTCTGCCACTAAATGTGGCATGGATCAATGTATTTGTACCATCATCTTCAACTATGTTTTTGGCATGATCATCTTTTCCATGGATCATTAACTTCATCTTCGATATTCACAGCTCTATGTTCATCCACTTGCAAAACCATATTCTCTAGGCTGTGATAATCCATATCATCTGCCCTAGAGTGCCCCACCTTTATAATAATGATAGACACAAATAACCATGATCATGATCAAGTGATTATATATATATATAATGTTAAAACAATATAAACATTTACAAATTCAATCAATATAAACACATATAATGAACAACTTACCAATGGACGATAATCATGCCCCCCTTCAACGTGACCATATTGCCTATAATGTTTCTCAACTCTTGTGATTAAAAGTCATCTTGTCTTTAAG
Source organism: Sequoia sempervirens (assembly GCA_007258455.2). Lineage (NCBI taxonomy): Eukaryota > Viridiplantae > Streptophyta > Pinopsida > Cupressales > Cupressaceae > Sequoia > Sequoia sempervirens. Next base: position 2,119 of record VDFB02148306.1, read on the forward strand.
CCCTTGCAATTATTGCAAGGACAATAACATTTCCCATCACCCTTTCTTTTCAATTTAGCCCACAATCTATCAAGTGTCTCTTCATTTTGTTCTGGACTAATATTATCTGACATGATTTTTCTTTACCAAGCTTGACTATTTAGATCTTCAAAAAATATCAAACTCACACTCCAATAATTTTTATTCATAGACAGGTAACATAGTCTAATAATTCTGATATTTTACACCAAAAAAATTTGGCATGCAGCCACCCCTACAAAAGAGAAGATAGTATGAATTTAATGACCCCAAAAAACCTTTACAATGCTAATTCCAAAACTTGTATTAAATTCTGGATTTTACTATGATTTCCAACTGTGGGACTCCTAAAATCAAAATATTAGACTTGATCCACAAAATTCCCACCACAACAATGGAGGTAGCAAGTTAGTAAGAGCAAATTGACCCATTCCTAAGGAGCAGGTGAGATGTCATTGCTAATGTCAATACAAATTTATCCTTTTTAGTTAAAGATGCAATGTGTCACTTCTTGCCAGTAGGCTTATCCTAGAGACCCTCAACATTGGGGGAGCCCTAATAAAAACAACAAAGCATTGGTAAGAGCATGATTAGGGTACAAACCCTGGGCCTCCGTAGAAACATAAACAATAACTATAGCGGATTAGTGAGGTTGAAATACCAGAAAGATTGAGACATTGTAGGTAATAACATCTTGCAATCTAAAGATTGTAGCCAATAAAAAGCACACTATGTAGCTTGAGTGAAATTTAATAAATACAATCACGGTAGAAGAATATGACAGTCACATGAGATGTGGCCAGGTCAAAAGCAGAGCTAAGAGTGACAAAGTAATAAAGCTCAAACCTTGCATAGTAAAGTGGAGATTTTTAATAGTGAGTTCCCTTACCCCCTTGCTAACCTTAAGGGTTTTCAAATGCTTTTGGTGAGGTGTTAGACAAGGCAAACTGTCAGAGATGACTGTCCAAATCAAGTAACAATGGTAATCATAGGTTCAATATTTCTTCTTAGCCATTAATATTGTATAATGGAGGTAGTGGATTGCATGTTTGAGCAGTGTTTTGAGACTCACCAAAGATGGGAAAATAGTGAATAATACCTTGTGGACTATGAAGTAGTGCCAATAAGGTTGAAGGATCTTAAGAACTACAATACCATGAAACAATGAGTCCCCTGTAGTAAGTAGGTAGTCTATAGGGCATAGTTTGATTTTATAGAAGGATGCTCATGAAAGGAATCTTCAAGTGATAGTGAGTGAGCTGTTTGAGATTGTAGCTGAGGGTGCAATACCTATTCTTAAAGGAAGTTAGCAAAGCAGTAAATGTGCAAGAAAATTGAATTATACACAACAAACAATTCACAATGTTATCTTCCATAATGCCTTGATTTTGAAGACAAAAATATCATTGTATCTTCATGAAGAAAGTGGTGACCTTAATGGTCAATCACTGGAAACCATGATTTTAAAACATGTTATTGTGCTTATGAAGGCAACATTTTAAGCAAGACAATGAGTGGTTGGCTCACGCCCACAAAAGGATATGAAAATCACAGTAAAACTTTTCCTGGGAATTGGACATTCCAACAGGTGACTTATATCTTCCTATGGACGTTCATTTTACTTGTCAAACCAGGGGACGTAGACTTTAAATGGCACGGCAAAATATATGCACTAGGAACTAGTTTCGGTCAAATCTTAGTAGAAATAATACTGGAAAGAAATTCTATCTAAGCCACAGAACGGTAATGCAAAATTGTTTAACTCAACTATGATAGAAACCATAACAACTATGACTGAAACACAAACTATGAACCGGCCTTATGCTGCAGGAACAGTCACGGGGATGGACTCTCTATGCTGCAAGAGCACTATAAGACTGAGTTTGTATGAAAACTTCAAAGATGAAAGCTAACTGAAAATCAACAGAAAAGAACAACTAACTAGCTAGCTACAGATACTTACTAAGTGGGCCCCCTTAGCAAGCATCTAACGATTACACAGATGCTAAACTCAGAACTTCATCTAATTTTATTTATGAAAACAGAATGGTATACATTGCTTTATTGATGTGGAAACTAACAATAAACTCTGTCTTTGATCATACATATTCTATTTCTCATTATCATACTGACTCTTACATAATATCTGCTATTACTATGCTTCTAACTTTTTCTAACTATCCCCCCTTCTGTCCCTCTCGCGCAGGAGGAGAAATTTATTTATAAACAGGAGAGCAACTAACTAACCCTGTCAAAGAAAGAAGTGGAAGTAAAGTATATCCCCGAATCAAGGAACAAACTTCATAATGAATTTATGCATTCAACCCAATTTGGAGAAAATCTAGCGCTCCACTCTTTCCAGATTGACTGTCATTAAAATTATTTCCCATGGTTTCGGTCAAAGAGTCTTCACCGGAGCTTCCTCGAAGTCGTGCAGGAAATGGACTTTACTGCAAGGCCGAGATCGGCTGCGCTTGACTCGATCATTCTTCAACAACCTGCGAAACAAAAGGTAATAGATGCGAAAGAAAAGGCGTATGGCACATACACAATATCTATTCCTTAATCACACATTTTAAATCTACTTCATCATTCAAAAACTATATACGATATACCAGTCATTTTTAGGGAGTCAACGGGGCAATAAATGCAATCAAGTCAACACAATGAGCTGCAGGAATATGAAAGTATCTTGCTACAGGATATTCCCATAAAAGGTTTCAACAGTCATGAAATAACAAAAGTACAGACATTAAAAGTTTATCATAACATTCAAATTATGAGCATTTTTTAAGCTCATCACTGCCCCCTACTGAGCCCAATGTTGATCCTCTAGCATTAACTTTCCTGGCAGTTTCTCTGAAGTCTATGGTTGCTGCATGACTCTGGAATGGATTTCCAAATTTATAATAAAATCCTCTGAAATCCTGGCACCTTTCATACCTTCGGTCTTCTAATTCATTGTTAAGATTTGTAGCCTAGTGAGGATAGAGGGGCCACATTAGCACAGGGGGTCTGAATATCAGTGGCAGCCACAGTTCAAATCTTGTTTGAAGTCCCAATTGAATATATCTGCTGGTTCATTTGAGAGCTGCTGTAAAATTTAAGGGACCATGTGGTTCTGACTTTCTTAACTCAACAGTTAATCTCTCCCATATTTTCTCACTTCTGGTATATGCTAGTTTCTAAAATGAATATTGATGTGCCTGGAATTCATCATAGACTTGTTTTCTGATGTCAAATATTTTCTCTCTGGCTGAAACATTAGTAACACCATATGTCAGAGCAAACCAATCTTTTAACATTGCATGGGGGTTTGAACTTTGAGAGCGTAATGGAACAGGCTCTGTTTTCTCAGCTTCCTCATAGGTTTCCCACTACCTGCCATAATTCGCCTCATTTGCTGCCCATGACATAAATGCTCTCAGATGAATATCACCAATATATAGCAGAGGATTCCATTCTATTTAAAATGGTATTAAAAAGCCATGCAAATAGAATTCACACAGAGAATTCCTTAACCAGTTAGGGGCTGCTTGGTATGCTTCATAAAATTCTTTGGCAGTGTGAATTATAGGGTCTTGGTTTATGAAAATTCTCATCAATTGAAACCATAAAAACTGTTCTTTAAGGCACAAAGCATAAACTCTGGGTGGTGGTCTGCATTCCATAATTTGACCAGTTACTTTTAACATTTCGTCCATTTTTGCTTTCAACTCAGCAATTTCTTGTTTATGACTTTCAATTTTCTTTTTCAATTTCTTCTTTTCTACTTCCCATAGACTTTGTTGCATATCAGTCTAGGCTATGTGTCAAAAAGTCAGGGTTTGCAATGTAACTGCTTCCCAATTAGCTTTAACATATTCTAGAAACTCAATTAAAAACGTCCTCTTATACACAACAATGGCTTTACAAATTGCAGGGTGAAATACAACTTCACTAGGCACATTCAATTGTTCAATCTATTCTTGCTCTTGCTGGAAGATAAATTCTTCTTGTTGCTGTGGTGGAGAAGTCTATGCTTCCTTCAAAAATTGCATAGCAGCCATAGCCAAATCATCAAGATTTGGTAACCCTTGCTCATTGTGCCCTATTTCTTTTGTCTCAACTTGTTCCTCTTCAGGAACGAACGAACTCTGAGCAGCATTCTCAGACTCATTCTAAGAAACATTAAATTCAGATTCAACAGACTCTTCTGAAATTACAATCACCTCAGGTTGCGGTGAAGCAGGGGAGGTCTTAGATTGTTTCCTTGTGGAAACCCTTCTTGGCACAGATGCGGCTGCAAGAGGTGTTCCGGTAGCTTTTCTTTTTCTTATTTGTTCAAAGAGCTCTGCCCTACCAGAGGATGACGGTGAACTGGTAATAGCAACAGGTGTTGTTGTAGGAGAAACGGCTGTAGGGGAAGGTGCTGCAGGAGAGGAGCATTGTCTTTTCTGAAAATGAGGGTTAGATTCAGGGGACCCTTCTGCCTTTGTTTTTCCTTTCTCTCTCCTAGTGGCAGACCTAGTTTGTACCCTAGCAGAGGATTCGGGTGCAAAAGTTGCAGGACTAGGTGCTACAGGAGTAGATGACCCTTGCCCTGTTCCACTAGTAGATGCAATTTCTTTCTTCTTTCTTTGAGGCCGTGGGGTAAGTACCCTAGGAGGTTGTGGTATTTGCAAACTCTTTCGGGCAACAAATTGTTGCCAGGAGAGAGGTGAGACGTCTCTCAAAGAGCACTCAATCAGTATTTTAATAAGGCCATGATGAGTGACAGAATTGTCTTTTCCTTGTTGAGTTTCGTAGGCACTTTGTTCTAAAAACTTTAACAAGAAATTCAGAACATTCACAACTAGCACATGCCTCATATGGCTTAATAATTTAAAATGATGAGAATGCAGGTAGGAAAAACGGCCTTCACAGGTTAAATACCTCATTATATAAGTGGCATACTCTGAATATGGAGGAGGCAGCGACACACGATTGCATCCCTGCTTGGAGACTTCCAGAGGTCCATCAGCAGGCATTGAAAACTCAGCCCTTGCAGCTGCAGCATCTGAAGAAAAGTTTTCTCCAACGGCTGAGAGCCCGGTTACTTCAGCAATTCTGTCTTCGGTTGCAACAACTGTTAGACCCCATACGGTGGCTTCTCCTTCAGAAAGTGTTCTCAAAAATTCTCTAGCAGCCTCCTCATCAAAATCATTTAAGCTCAAGAAATAATTTAACCATCCACAAAGGCTAAATGTGTGGACTGTCTGCGGATTTTGCAGTAACAATTCATGAGCTACAGGCTCATGTCGCACCAACTGACCACCCATATTTGCAATTTTTTTTAGCTGAACTCAATTCCTTGCTGAAGATTCAAATTCTTTATTTCCCTTTCTGCTCTGGTTTTTCTTCTATCATGCCGTCACATTTCTTTCTTTTTCCAAAAATAAGCTTTTTGAACAAGCAGTCTTAATCGTAGTTTACAAGAAAAACATGCATTAAAGAAGGACATGCGATCACATTTGGAAAGTACCAAAAAAGTATTAAAAAAGTTATTTGTGCAGTTATGGCAGTGGCGAAAAGACAGGTTTTAAAAGATGGATTACCCCGCCCCCTACTTAAAGTATGACATGTGTCCTCACATGTACTAAAGAATAGGTAGAGATTCGGGTAATAATGACTGGTACATGCATAGCAATAAATGAATAGAATGAAATAAATTAAATATGCGATAAGAAAAGATATGGCGTACCTTTGATAATTGCACGTACGTGTGGAGAAAGATGACGGCGCTGCATGAATTGACAAGTGGGAAAGATATCTTAATTAAGGTTGATGCCGACGGATGAAGTGGATGGGTGATGTGGGCAGATGAAATGTACGAATGAAATGGATGGATGGGATGGATGGATGGAAGATAAAGAATTGAGATGGGGGCGATAAATGAAAATGGAGAAAAAAAAAGGGCTTCCTTAAAAAGAAAACTTTTATTATGGGCATGCTTTTTGAAAATTACGGCAATGCTGTAGGAGAAAGGCTAAAGTCTTCAGCTGCAGGAAGAGTAACGGGAGGAACCTGAATGAACTATTGCATGAATTCTTCCTTTGACACTGGTTTATGGTACAACTGGAGTCGGTGTCCATTGACTAGCAATTTAAAATGGACTGGATCAATTGTCACCAGCTATACAGCTCCATTGTCGAACACATTTTCAACCTCATAGGGGCCAAGCCAACGTGTTGTGAGCTTACCTTATTTTTTTGATATCTAGAATCATATAACAAAGCCCAATATCTGCAAAAAATTTCCTAGTTTTGATATGCTGATCATGCCATTTCTTTCTTTGTTGTTGGATTGCTTTTGTGTGCTACAGGGCGGCTTTTCTTATTTCATCCAAAGCATTTAGCTGCAGGAGACGGTCCTTTTGTGCTTCAGATAAGTCCATGTTGAGTTCAAGAGCTGTCCTCAAAGTTTATGTTCAAATTCTATGGGTAACATGGTTGTTTTCCCATAAAGCAGTTCAAAAGGTGTAAACCCAGTTGTTGTCTTCCATGTAGTTCTGTAAGCCCAAACTGCTTCAGGAAGTCTATTGCTCCAATCTTTTCTATGGATCTACACTGTCTTTGTGAGGATCGCCTCAATTTCTCTGTTTGTTACCTCCACCTGACCATTGGCTTGAGGATGATAGGGGCTGGACTTCCTATGTTTAATCTTATAGCCATTCATTAGTGCAGTGATCAGATTTGACATAAACTAAGCTCCTTGTTCAGTTACAAGTTCTCTGGGAACTCCAAATCTTGTGAAAATTTGTTCATACAGAAATTCAGCAACTTTGTTATCTCGGGCATGAGTCATAGCTTTTATCTCGACCCATTTTGTGACATAATCCGTGCAAACTAGAATGTATGATTTTCCATTTGATGGTGGATCAATTGGTCCTACAAAATCCATTCCCATTTATCAAAAGGGGTGACTATGACCTGCGGATATAGTGGCATTTCATCTGACTTAGTTGGTCTTCCCATACGCTGGCATCTGTCACACTTCCTTGTATAGGCTACAGCATCCTTATGTAATGTTGGCCAGTAGTACCCTATTGTAAGAATCTTCATTGATGTTCTTTTTGCTGCAAAATGCCCCCCACATGGTTCATCATGGCAAGCATGCAAGATATCATCAGTCTTATCTTCTCTTACACATCTTCGCATTACTTGATCAGGTCTAGTATAGAATAGACAATTTGCGGTCCAGGAAAAGTTAAAACTTTTCTCTATCAACTTCTTTTCTTTTGGGGAAAAGTGAGCTGGTATTCTGTTTGCTGCTAGATAATTAGCAATGTCTACATACCATAGAGTTTGTGCAACAATAGAGAACAAGTGTTCATCAGGAAACCTATCATCAATAACTTCATAGTCATCAGGTGCAGCTGATTGAAGTCTTGATAAAAAGTCAGCTACAACATTAGCTCTTCCTGGTTTGTCAATGATTGCGATATCAAATTCTTGTAACAACAGGAGTCATCATGCCAATCTACCAGAAATGGCAGGTTTGTTCATGAGGTACTTGATTGCTGCATGATCAGTATGAACAAATATCTGATAACCTGTGACATAATGCCTAAATTTATTCAAAGCATACACTATTGCAAGCAATTCATTTTCTGTAACAGTATAGTTGAGCTCAGGACCTTGAAGGTTTTTGTTGATAAAGTAGATAGCATGCTCAATTGAATTTTCTTTTTGACTTAAAACTGCTCCTATACTAAAATCAGATGCATCAGCATGTATGTGAAAATGAAAATTTCATTTTGGTCTTTGAAGAACAGGGGCTTTAGTAAGCAAGTCTTTTAGTTGTAGGAAGGATTTTTCACAGGCCTCTGTCCACTCAAATTGGGAATCCTTTGTTAACAAGGCATAAAGTGGGCTGGCAATTTTACTGAAGTCTTTTATAAACCTTCTATAATACCCTGCATGACCAAGAAAACTTCTGACATCTTTTTGTTTTGCAGGAGTTTGTAAATTCAGAATAACTTCAATTTTAGCAGGGTCAATCTGAATTCCATTCTTTGAAATATGATGACCTAAAACAATACCTTCTTCCATAATCAGAAAACACTTTTCACTGTTTAGAGATAAATTTTGCTCTCTGAACATTTTCAATACCTTTTCTAAATTCATCAGTGCCTCTTCAAATGTGACTCCATAGGTAGTGAAATCATCCATGTAAATTTCCATACATTCATAAGATATATCAGCAAAGATACTAATTACTGCTTTTTGAAATGTTGCTAGTGCATTGCATAGACCAAAAGGAAAAACTAAATAAGCAAATTTTCCCCATGGACAGGTAAAAGTGGTCTTATCTTGATCTTTAGGGGCTATTTTTATCTGATTGTACTCGTTGTAACCGTCCAAAAAGGAGAAATATCTTTTGTCAGACAATGAGTCTAGTACCTGGTCTACAAAAGGTAGTAGAAAGTGATTTTTTTTAGTGGCATTGTTCAACTCTCTGTAATCTACATACACTCTCCATTTTCCTCCTTTCTTGGGGATAATGACTAATGGAGAAACCCATTGGTTGTCAGAGATTGGGTAAATAAAACCCGCATCAAACAACTTTTGAAGTTTATTTTTCACTATTTCTCTAAGTGTTGGATTTACTCTTCTTTGAGGTTGTCTAACTGGTAAACAATCTTCTTTGATATATATCCTATGAGTACAAACTCGAGGATCTATTCCTTGCATGTCCCCATATTCCCATACAAAAGCTTTATGCTGTTCTTGTAGCATTTTTAATAAGTCAGCCTCTTAAGACTATGACAACTTGCTATTAACATTCAAACAATGATCTGGAGACAATTCTATCTGCTTAGTAAGAGTATTCATAGAATCAACAGGTAATGTTTGTACCTCTTGTGGAAGCAAGTTATGGAAAATTGTCGGAAGTTTAGGCAATGAACTCTCAGAATCTAGTTGCTGCAGGAAACATTGATGATGACTTCCACTTGGATCAGATGAACTACCCGTATCAGGGTTAAATTACAGAATTTGAAAAAGCAAAGCATCTTCACTCTGAAGTTGTGAGAATGGATCATTTTGAAGCATCATTAATTGAGCCAAAGAATTGGCTTCTTCAGTTTCTTCCCCCACATCTGGCCAAACAGGTTGGGACAAATCTGGTTGAGGTCTAGCAGGCGGATACAAGGCCAATTTCTTTGTGGACTGCCCATTAGAAATGGTCATATCTCTAGAACGGCATCCTATAAAAGCATCAGTAGTTGCTAACCATGGTCTACCAAGGATAACTGGATACCCTTCTAAAGTTGTCTTAGCTGATAATATTATGAAATCAGTAGGATACTCCCAGGATTCAAGAGTGACAATTACATCTTCCACCATCCCATCAGATTTAACTATGGAACTTCTGCAAGCTGCAGAACTGTGGGTGTAGATCTAATGTTTGAAATATTCAAGGAGTCCATAGTATGCTTTGTCGTGACATTAATGGCAGCACCTAAATCAATCAAAACATTTTTTACAACTTGGCCATTTATATGTATCTGCACTACAGGACTTCCAGGGTCAATATACTTTGGAATAACTACATTTCCCAACATTATATCAGCCAATTTCCCTAAGACATGAATTGTTTGGGGATCCTTTTTCTTCCATCCAGGCTTCTTCAAACAGGCTTCTTTAATAGCTTTTCCAAAAATGGGAATATCTTTAATAGCCTGAAATAAAGGGATTTGAATCTGTACATTCTTGAGCTGCTCTAGAATGTCAAAAGTGGGTTCTTCTATGGATTTAGATTCAGTGCTTTGCAACCTCTGAGGAAAAGGTGGTTTGTCTTGTCTTTGCAAAACAGGTTCCGTAGAAACTGTATCGGGTAAAGGCATATGCTCAGTAGGAACAGCAGGTGCCATAGATTCTTCAAGGGGAGAATCTGGTATTTCAGTAATTAGAGGTGGTTTGGGAGCAGGTAAAGTAGTTTCAGACCTCAGATGGATGTCATTAACGTTTAAGGCATAAGCTTGATATTGGTTGGCTTTAGCAAGATACGCAGTTTGTTGTGGCTGCTGCTGTTGCTTATTATTAGGATTGGGCAACGGCTGGGCAGGCATAGGCGTTTGCTTCGGAGGGCCAGGATTTGTGGCAGTTGCTGCAGGAGGTGGCATGAGGGCCTGCTGTTGTGGCTGTGGAAGCTGCAGAAATCTAGGAGACTGGTTTTGCCATTGTTGAGGACCTCTCCATTGAGGATTTTGTTGCCAATTTCCTGAAGGTGGGGTCCATTGCCCTTGTGGCTGTTGCCAACCTCCTTGAGGAGATTGCCACTGTGGGGTCTGATAATTAGGCCAACTTGGTTGAAGCGGATTCCATGGTGGTGGTGGCCTATATGCATGTTGTCATTGGTTATTATAGCTAGAATAAGGATTACCAAAAGTTAAAGGGTCTTGAGGCATACCTTGTCTTTGGGCCCATGGTCTCCTTTGCGCAACAAAGAACACTTGATCATCATCACCTTCTACTAGTTTGAAGTCAGTAGGCAGTTGCCTAGCTTCCAAATTAGCCACCATCTTACATCTGTAATCACGCTTCTTCTGTCTGCAGTATGGATAGAACTCGGCCAAAACTACCTCAGCTTCTGCATGTTTCTTCTGAGCTTGCATAGTGTCTAGTTGTGTAGCCATATTATTAATGATGTCCTACTTGAAATCAGATAGCAAATTTGTGATCTCCATTCGGGAAACTCCACCAGAAGAAGACTTCCCCACTATAACATGATGACCTCGACCTTTCTTAACTATTGCTCGAGAGTAGTTAAAACATATTTTCTTTATATCATCCCAAGGAAGTTGAGTTATATCACCTCCTCCCATCAGGTCCAGGGCGTCAATACAGGCATCACTGATTCCCCTTAGAAAGAGTAGTTTCTGAGAGTCCTCGTTGAGAGTATGGTTTGAGTTCCTTTTTAGTGAAAACAAAAACCTGGAAATATAATCTTCCAGAATTTCATCCTCCTTCTGCTGAATTCGGAATATGTCATCACCTTTGCTGGCACTCTTACAATATTCCTTATACTTTTCAAGGAATTTCGTCTGCATGGCGGCCCAACTATCTACAACACCTCTTCCCAGACTCATGAACCACTTGAGAGCTCCTTCTTTCAAGGTGGAAGGAAATAACTTTAGTTTATGAGCGTCTGTGTTGTAGTCATAACTGCGACAAAGGACATCAAATTCAAACAGAAAATTTTCTGGATCCTCCGTAACCAAGCCATAAAAATTTGGAAGCAAGGAAGAGGGAATGTTTTTAAGATTGTCGGTATCTTGTTGGAGAACAATGGGAAACTCAAATGCAGGAGGTGGATTATTAGGTGGATTATTTGCCATGTCTGGTTGCTAGAATAATAGAGCGAATGGATTTTCCTCAGGTTCGTTATCAGCTGGGTCAAATGGTAGCTCAATAAATAAATTTTCAGGGAGAAACCTTCCCAGTGCATCTCTTCTTCTTTTATACATGCAATACGGTGAGTAGTGGCTTGAAAGATTTTGAAAATTTTGACTAACAAACTAAACTAATGTTGAAAATAACTTCTAACAGACTCCTAGCTAGACGCCATCCCCGGCAACGGCGCCAAAAATGGCTCGCGCCCACAAAAGGATATGAAAATCACAGTAAAACTTTTCCTAGGAATTGGACATTCCAACAGGTGACTTATATCTTCCTATGGACGTTCATTTTACTTGTCAAACTAGGGGACGTAGACTTTAAATGGCACGGCAAAATAAATGCACTAGGAACTAGTTTCGGTCAAATCTTAGCAGAAATAATACTGGAAAGAAATTCTATCTAAGCCACAGAACGGTAATGCAAAATTATTTAACTCAACTATGATAGAAACCATAACAACTATGACTGAAACACAAACTATGAACCGGCCTTATGCTGCAGGAACAGTCACAGGGATGGACTCTCTATGCTACAGGAGCACTATAAGACTGAGTTTGTACGAAAACTTCAAAGATAAAAGCTAACTGAAGATCAATAGAAAAGAACAATTAACTAGCTAGCTATAGATACTTACTAAGTGGGCCCCCTTAGCAAGCATCTAACGATTACGCAGATGCTAAACTCAGAACTTCATCGAATTTTATTTATGAAAACAGAATGGTATACATTGCTTTATTGATGTGGAAATTAACAATAAACTTTGTCTTTGATCATATAGATTCTATTTCTCATTATCATACTGACTCTTACATAATATCTGCTATTACTATGCTTCTAACTTTTTCTAACTATCCCCCCTTCTGTTCCTCTCGCGCAGGAGGAGAACTTTATTTATAAATGGGAGAGCAGCTAACTAACCCTATCAAAGAAAGACGTGGAAGTAAAGTATATCCCCGAATCAAGGAACAAACTTCATAATGAATTTATGCGTTCAACCCAATTTGGAGAAAATCTAGCGCTCCACTCTTTCCAGATTGACTGTCATTAAAATTCTTTCCCATAGTTTCGGTCAAAGAGTCTTCACCGGAGCTTCCTCGAAGTCGTGCAGGAAATGGACTTTACTGCAAGGCCGAGATTGGCTGCGCTTGACTCGATCATTCTTCAACAACCTGTGAAACAAAATGTAACAGATGCGAAAGAAAAGGCGTATGGCACATACACAATATCTATTCCTTAATCACACATTTTAAATATACTTCATCATTCAAAAACTGTATACGATATACCAGTCATTTTTAGGGAGTCAACGGGGCAATAAATGCAATCAAGTCAACACAATGAGTTGCAGGAATATGAAAGTATCTTGCTACAGGATATTCCCATAAAAGGTTTCAACAGTCATGAAATAACAAAAGTAAAGACATTAAAATTTTATCATAACATTCAAATTATGAGCATTTTTTAAGCTCATCAGTGGTGGTTTGGACCAATGGCAGGTATGAAGGACTTGCTTTATATGCATACTATGCAGTCTAGCTTAAGACAACGTTCTTAGAAAAGATTGAAGGTGGATTATGGAACTCAAGGGTTACCATGAAAAGGATTAAAGCAAATACTGAGATCTATTTAAAAGCCACGGTCATGAAGATATTAAAGATGTCACATGCAAAACCTTAGCTGGAGTAATGAATACAGTGCGAAAGAGGATAGTGTTGGAGGTAGATTTAGGAGATCTCCACATTATGGGAAATACATCATTTATTTATTTTTTTAATTAAAAGAAATTATTCTAAACCCTATATAGGATACATTGATACTTCAAAAGCCTCTGAAGGAATTTGAAATTATGCAAATATATGTCAAGTAACATTCATAAGGTTTAGAAAATCTTGATCACTCTCTAGAATAGCCCATTAAACATGGGTTGTGCTTGAATGCACTACATAATTGATATAACACAACCACTCTGCATATCAACCAGAGTTATAAGCTCTTTATTGCAGCAAGAGGTAATCACTCTTCGATCATTCTATAATTACATCCTAACCTGTTAAACTTGAGACAACCTGAATGCACCCAATGATGATTGACACCTACATTATACAACCTGAATTAACTACATTATATGAGTGCCTTCATTTCTATCACAACATAGCCACATTAAACTTGGGTCACACATGAATGCATCCTGTATTTGTTATAGCACAACTGTGCCACATGACCAATACAGTTATGGATCACATAATTACAGTCACAAGAATTTGTTCCTCGGTTGTGATCTTATGGTGATTCCACACAACAAAATCTGGACATGAAATTCTCAAAACCCTTAACCTCTAAAAATGAAATCTGATGAGATGTTGCTTTTAAAATATGATTTTCAAACACGAACTACAAATCTGACTTCACAACTGAATTCTACAAAGACAATGACTACCCTCAACCTGATATATCTTCTTGAATTTTTTTTATTTTTCCCAATAAAATCGTCCTTAGTTCTCCACAAACTGTCTCAAGTAGAGCAAAACATTGTCACAATAAATCAGGCATGAACTCACTTTTCTTTATGTTGGCCACAATTTTATTTTTTTTAATTTTTCATGTCTGTCAAAAATTCGACGAAAATGATAACCGACATTTTGACAAACCCCAGGTTCGTCGAAATTTAGACGAACGTCGGGGATAAACTTTCAAAAAATTGGAAATTACACATCAAATTTTACAAGCACCCGACAAACATCATATTTTACATATTTCGTCGGTCAGTTTCGTCGTATTTTGCAGTCAAATGTATTAGTAATTAAACTTTTCTTTCCTAATTGCTTTGAAATTCCTTCAAGTGCCTTGAATTTGGAGAAGAACTCCCATGTGCTTTCACCACAATGGATGAAATTGAAACTTTCTCTGTGAAGTATTTCCTGTACTTAGCCAAATTTTGGCTATTCAATTTCATTTTGTAACACCTTCATGTGGACCATTCAACACTTAGCCAAGGTTTTGGCCATCTCTATGCTCGAATGAACTTTTCCCATGGATTTTCCTTCAATTTTGATTTCGGCTTGTGCTAAAAAGGGTAGACTCCATCCTTGGACAAGGATTTTGTTCATTTCCTTTTTAGTTTTCCTCTTTATTCCTCTTCATTGTTCCTATTTTATTTCCAACACCTAGTCAAAAATTGATTTTTTTGTTGTAGGAAAATTCCACACTTAGCCATTTTTTTGTTTCCTCTTGGAAAATTTTACCATGTTTGTTTCTAACCTTGGCAGATTTTGGCACATGTCATGCAATTTTTATATTATGCTTGAATGGACTTCCTCATTGGCAAGCCACTTTCCTTGCTAACTAGGCAGACTTCATGATCAGCAGGCCATTCTTGGGCAGACTTTGGACTTGGCAAGACATCTTCATTTTAGCCTTGGAAAACTTCATGATCGGTTGGCCATGTTGGGAAGAGTTGCTCATCACTTAGGGAATTTCCTTGACACTTAACCAAAATTTGAAATTTTATTCTCCAAGGTATCAACACTTAGCCAATTTTCTAAGTTTTTCTCCCAAAGGTATCAATACTTAGCCAATTTTTGAGTTTTCTTTCCTCCTCTTGGCTAGGCAGACTCTACTTATGATTTTCCAAGGTTGGGCAGACTTTAATTGTGTCTTGCCACTTCTTGGTGGACTTGGCATCATTCTTGACATCCTCACTTCAACCTTGGGCAGACTTCTTCATGTGCATGCCATTGTGCAAGGCAGACTTCATCAAGTGCTTGACATTTTCTTTCTTTGCTAAGGCGGACTTCAAGATATGTTTTCCATCTCTTATTTTCAGCTTGGAGCAGATTTTAAGTTGTCTTTGCCATGTATGCTTTGAGCTTGGCCGACTTTACATTGTCTTTTCCATGTATGCTTTGAATTGGGTGAACTTTACCTTTGTCTTGGACAAGCATTATTCAAGCCAAGGGCGGACTTGACACAAGTTTGGACATAGCTTTTCTTTCCCAAGTGGACTTTTCATCATCTTGGATATTTTCCTTGACCATGGGCATGGCGGACTTTGCTTGTGCCTTACCAAGATTGGGCAGACTTTCTCTTGACATAGACATGCTTATTTTCCTTCCAAGCAAAAACTAAGAGAGGTTATTGTAGAAGGGCACAACATGATCCCATAGGCTTAGACGAGAAGTTTCTAAGCATCATGGTGTCCAAGTAATGGCATGCTGAAGTTTTCCGCCATTTTGCACTTCAGACTCTTAAGGGATTCAGTCGATTGAACATAGCTTAGAGCAATCTAGCATGTTTGGGTGTGAAAGAGGACCATGCCTAGCATAAACATACCCACTCGAATGCGTTGGAACAGTTAGTTTGGTCACACAAGTTGTAGAACAAAAATTGCACCACTTTGCAACTTTGCACTACTTGCATTTGACAACTTTTTCCCCAAGTGAAATCTCACCACCACAAGAAAACACCTATGAGATAGAAAAAACTGAGAGAGTTTATTGTAGAGGGGCTCAACACAATCCCATAGGCTCAAACAAAAAATTTCTAAGCATCACGGTGTCTGAGTAATGGCATACTAAAGTTTACAGTCATTTTGCACTTCGGACTCTTAAGGATTTAGCCAGTTGAACGTAGCTCGAAGCGATTCAGTGCGTTTGGGTGAAAAAGAGGACCATTCCTAGTGTAAACATACCCACTCAGAAACATTGGAATAGTTAGTTTTGTCACACGAGTTGTAGAACGAAAGTTGCACCACTTTGCAACTTTGCACTACTTGCATTTGACAACTTTTTCCCCAAGTGAAATCTCGCCACCAAAGAAAAATTGCTCTAAGATAGAAAAAACTAAGAGATTTTATTGTAAAGGGGCACATCATGATCCCATAGGCTTAGACGATAAGTTTATAAGCATCATAGTGTCTGAGTAACGTCATCCTGAAGTTTGCATCCATTTTGCACTTTAGACTCTTAAGGGATTTAGCCAATTGAACGTAGTTCAGAGCGATTCGACATGTTTGGGTGAAAAAGAGAACCATACTTAGCATAAAAATACCCACTTAGATGCATTGGAATAGTTATTTTGGTAACACGAGTTGTAGAATGAAAGTTGCACCACTTTGTAACTTTGCACTACTTGCGCTTGACAATTTTTTCCCTAAGCGAAATCTCGCCACCATAAGAAAAAAACCTTTGAGATAGAAAAAACTAAGAGAATTTATTGTAGAGGGGCACAACACAATCCTATAGGCTTAGATGAGAATTTTCTAAGCATTGCGGTGTCCGAGTAATGTCATGTTGAAGTTTTCATCCATTTTGCACTTCAGATTCTTAAGGGATCCAGTCAGTTGAATGTAGCTCAGAGTGATTTTGTGCATTTTGGTGTGAAAGAGAACCATGTCTAGCATAAACGTACCCACTTGGATGCATTGGAAAAGTTATTTTGATCACACAAGTTGCAGAATGAAAGTTGCGCCACTTTGCAACTTTGCACTACTTTCATTTGACAACTTTTTCTCCAAGAAAAATCTCGCCACCACAGGAAAACGCCTCTAAGATAGAAAAAATAGAGAGAGGTAATTTTAGAGGGGCTCAACATGATACCATAGACTCATACTAGAAGTTTCTGAGCATCACAGTTTCTGAGTAATGTCATGCTAAAGTTTACAATCATTTTGCACTTTAGACTCTTAAGGGATTCAGCCGGTTGAACATAGCTCAGAGTGATTCAACATGTTAAGGTGTGAAAGAGGACCATGTCTAGTGTAAATGTACCCACTTGGACACATTGGAATAGTTATTTTTGTCACATGAGTTGCAAAATGAAAGTTACACCACTTTGCAACTTTGCACTACTTGCACTTGACAACTTTTTCCCTAAGAAAAATATTGCCACCACAAGAAAACACCTCTGAGATAGCGAAAACTAAGATAGGTTATTGTAGAAGGGAACAAAATGATACCATAGGCTCAGAAGAGAATTTTCTAAGTGTCATGGTGTCTGAGTAACGTCATACTGAAGTTTGCAGCCATTTTTCACTTGAGACTCTTAAAGGATTCAGCTAATTGAACGTAGCTCGGAGTGATTCAGCCTGTTTAGGTGTGAAAGAGGACCATGCTTAGCATAAACGTACCCACTTGGATGTGTTGGAATAGTTATTTTGGTCACACGAGTTGCATAATGAAAGTTACACCACTTTGCAACTTTGCACTACTTGCATTTGACAACTTTTTCCCCAAGCAAAATCTCGCCACCAGAGGAAAACGTCTCCGAGATAGTGAAAATTAAGAGAGGTTATTATAGATAGGATCAACATGATCCCATAGGGTCATATAAGAATTTTTTAAGCATCACGGTGTTTGAGTAATGTCATGTTGAAGTTTGCAGTCATTTTGCACTTTAGACTCTTAAGGGATTCAATCGGTTGAACGTAGGTCAAAGCAATTTAGAACATTTGGGTGTGAAAAAGGACCATGCCTAGCATAAAAGTACCCACTCAAACACACTAGAACAGTTAGTTTGGTCACACGAGTTGTAGAATGAAAGTTGCACCACTTTGCAACTTTGCACTACTTGTATTTGACAACTTTTTCCCCAAGCAAAATCTCACCACCACAAGAAAACACCATTGAGATAGAAAAAATTGAGATAGGTTATTGTAGCAGGGAACAACACAATCTCATAGGCTCAAACAAAAATTTTATAAGCATCATGGTGTCCAAGTAACATCATGTTGAAGTTTGCAGCCATTTTGCACTTCAAACTCTTAAGGGATTCAGTCGGTTGAACGTAGCTCGGAGCGATTCGACATGTTTGGGTGTGAAAGAGGACCATTCCTAGCATAAACTTACCCACTCAGACACGTTGGAACAGTTAGTTTGGTCATACGAGTTGCAGAATGAAATTTGTACCACTTTGCAACTTTGCACTACTTGCATTTGATAACTTTTTCCCCAAGTGAAATCTCGCCACAATAGAAAAATGTCTTTGAAATAGCGAAAACCAAGAGAGGTTATTGTAGAGGGGCTCAACATGATCTCATTGGCTCAAGAAAAAAAAAATTGAGTGTCACGGTGTCCGAGTAATGTCATGCTAAAGTTTCTAGTCATTTTTCACTTCTAACTCTTAAGGGATTCAGTTAGTTGAACGTAGTTCGGAGTGATTTGGCACATTTGGGTGTGAAAGAGGTCCATTCCTAGCGTAAATTTACCCACTCAAATGTGTTGGAATAGTAAGTTTGGTCACACGAGTTGCAGAATGAAAATTGCACCACTTTGCATCTTTGTACTACTTGCATTTGACAACTTTTTCCCAAGTGAAATCTTGCCACCACACAAAAATGCCCTCGAGATAGAAAAAACTGAGAGCGTTTATTGTAGAGGGGCTCAACACAATTCCATATGCTTAGACAAAAAACTTTCTAAGTGTTACGGTGTCCGATTAACATCATGCTGAAGTTTGCAACCATTTTGCACTTCAGACTCTTAAGGAATTCAGTCGGTTGGACGTAGCTCGAAGCGATTCAGCATGTTTGGGTGTGAAAGAGGACCATTCCTAGAGTAAATGTACCCACTCGAATATTTTGGAATAATTAGTTTGGTCACACGAGTTGTAAAACGAAATTTGCACCACTTTGCAACTTTGAACTACTTACATTTGACAACTTTTTTCCCAAGAGAAATCTCGCCACCATAGGAAAATGTCTCTAGGATATCAAAAACTGAGAGAGGTTATTACATAGGGGTATAACACAATCCCATAGGATCAAACGATAAGTTTCTAAGCATCACAGTGTTCAAGTAACGTCATGCTGAAGTTTGCAGCCATTTTGCACTTCAGACTCTTAAGGGATTCAACCGGTTGAACGTAGCTTGGAGCAATTTAGTGCATTTGGGTGCGAAAGAGGACCATGCCTAGCGTAAACCTATCCACTTAGATGCATTGGAATAGTTAGTTTGGTCACATGAGTTACAGAACGAAAGTTGCACCACTTTGCACTGCTTGCACTTAACAACTTTTTCTCCAAGTGAAATCTCACCACCACAAGAAAACACCTCTGAGATAGAAAAAATTAAGAGAATTTATTGTAGAGGGGCACAACATGATCCCATAGGCTTAGATGATAGGTTTCTAAGCATCACAGTTTCAGAGTAATGTCATGTTGAAGTTTACATCTATTTTGCACTTCAGACTCTTAAGGGATTCAGTCAGTTGAATGTAGCTCAGAGTGAAAAATTATTTGGGTGTGAAATAAAACCATTCCTAGCATAAACGTACCCACTTGGATGCATTGGAAAAGTTATTTTGGTCACCTGAGTTGCATAACGAAAGTTGCACCACTTTGCAACTTTGCACTACGTGCATTTGACAACATTTTCCCAATCAAAATCTTGCCACCATAGGAAAATGCCTCTGAGATGGCAAAAACTGAGAAAGGTTATTTTAGAGGGGTTCAACACGATACCATAGGCTCAGATGAGAAGTTTCTAAGCATCACAGTGTCCAAGTAGTGTCATGTTGAAGTTTGCAACAATTTTGCACTTCAGACTCTTAAGGGATTCAGCCGGTTGAACGTAGCTTGGAGTGATTCGGCATAGTTGGGTGTGAAAGAGGACCATTCCTAGCATAAATTTACCCACTCAAATCCATTGGAATAGTTATTTTGGTCACACGATTTGCATAACGAAAGTTTCACCACTTTGCAACTTTGCACTACTTGCATTTGACAACTTTTTCCCCAATCGAAATATTGCCACCACAAGAAAATTCCTCTGAGATAGAAAAATTGAGATGTATTGTAAATGGCACAATACAATCTCATAGGCTTAGATAAGAATTTTCTAAGCGTCATGGTGTCTGAGTAACATCATGTTGAAGTTTGCAGCCATTTTGCACTTTGGACTCTTAATGGATTTGGCCGATTGAATGTAGCTCGGAGCAATTCAGCGTGTTTGGGTATAAAAGAGGACCATTCCTAGTGCAAACATAGCCACTTGGATGTGTTGGGACAGTTAGTTTGGTCACACAAATTGCAGAACAAAAGTTGCAACACTTTGCAACTTTGCACTACTTGCATTCGACAACTTTTTCCCCAAGCGAAATCTCACCACCACAGGAAATTCCTTCGAGATAGCAAAAACTGAGAGAGGTTATTGTAAAGGGGCTTAGCACAATCCTATAGGATCAAATGATAATTTTCTAAGCATCAAAGTGTCTAAGTAACGTCATGTTGAAGTTTGCAATCATTTTGCACTTTAAACTCTTAAAAGATTCAGACAGTTGAACGTAGCTCAGAGCGATTTAACACATTTGGGTGCAAAAGAGGACCATGCCTAGCATAAACGTACCCACT
Organism: Sequoia sempervirens; assembly: GCA_007258455.2. Classification (NCBI taxonomy): domain Eukaryota; kingdom Viridiplantae; phylum Streptophyta; class Pinopsida; order Cupressales; family Cupressaceae; genus Sequoia; species Sequoia sempervirens. Next base: position 22,903 of record VDFB02148306.1, read on the forward strand.
CGGATGCATTGGAATACTTAGTTTGGTCACACAAGTTGCAAAATGAAATTTTCACTACTTTGTAACTTTGCACTACTTGCATTTGACAACTTTTTCCCCAATTGAAATCTCACCACCATAGTGAAATGCCTTCGAGATAGCGAAAACTGAGATATGTATTATAGATTGGCACAACACGATCTCATAGGCTTAGAAGAGAAGTTTCTAAGAGTCACAGTCTCTAAGTAATGTCATGCTAAAGTTTGCAACCATTTTTCACTTCAAACTCTTAAGTGATTCAACCGATTAAATGTAGCTCAGAGTGATTTGGCGTGTTTGTGTGTGAAAGAGGACCATTCCTAGCGTAAACATACCCACTTGGATGTGTTGGGACAATTAGTTTTGTCATACGAGTTGTAGAATGAAATTTCCACCACTTTGCACTACTTGCATTTGACAACTTTTTTCCCAAGCAAAATCTCGCCACCACAGGAAAACACCTCTGAGATAGCGAAAACTGAGAGAGGTTATTGTAGAGGGGCTCAACATGATCCCATAGGCTCAGATGAGAATTTTCTAAGCATCAAAGTTTCTGAGTAACATCATGATGAATTTTTTAGCCATTTTTCGATTCGACATGTTTGGATGCGAAAGAGGACCGTGCCTAACATAATCGTACCCACTCGGACGCGTTGGAATAGTTATTTTGGTCACACGATTTGTAGAACAAAAGTTGCACCACTTTTCAACTTTGCACTACTTGCATTTGACAACTTTTTTCCTAAGCGAAATCTCACCACCATAGAAAAACACCTTCAAGATAGCAAAAACTGAGAGAGTTATTGTAGAGGGGCTCAACACAATTCCATAGGCTCAAATGAGAAGTTTCTAAGCATCACAGTGTCCGAGTAATGTCATGTTGAAGTTTACAGCCATTTTGCACTTTGGACTCTTAAGGGATTCAACCAATTGAATGTAGCTTGAAGTGATTTAACGTGGTTGGGTGAGAAAGAGGACCATGCCTAAACATGATTAAAGAACTTCCAATTGCTTTCTCTGTGAACTACAACAAGATGACTCTTGAACTTCCACCATTTGGCAATAAGTTGCAATTTTGACAACTTTTAGAAAATTTTGTAATTTTTGCAATATTTTGCAACTTAGACCTTCCAACCACCTAAAGACCTATTAAAGGACTCCTTACATCATAAAATGGTCTAAATGACCTTATTGTTTGAACAAAAAAACTCAAATACACCTAAACAACCAAAAGACCTCAATTGTCAACATTTGCATAAAATGCTCTTGGTGCCCCTACACCAGTTAGTGCTTAGGGTGTCTTAATATTTTTGGTCATGAATAAGGTTATGTGTGATGCAATGAAAGGGAGGTCCATGACTATCCACTCAAAGCTACAAAAAAACTACCATTTTAGGAACCCATTAGGGCACTTTTAAACATATCATAGAATCACATGTACTTACTATGGAACCATACCATCAAACTGACCTTGAACGCTCGAAAAGGGGCTCCAATTAGCCCACTTTAACAAAGGAGCTCTCTTTCAATCTTGTTAACCACTCAAAATACCATTGGACAGTCCTCAAACTGCCTTCAAAACCACAAATTATTCAGCCACTAAATCAAAACTCGCTTGCTAAGACCCTCTTTCATGAAACTCTCTTTTTTACCAAATAAGCAAGTGTTTATTGAAAAACCCATCTCTAGACCTCACTCAACCTCAAAATATTTTCACTCTTATTTCACCCTGCACAAACTTAATTCACCTTCAAATTATGTTTCCCCCAAATTTCTCACACATTTCCTTCTTAAAACCTCTCAATTTCACCCATTTTCACTCTTTGTTCAACTAGGGCTTCAAGCCCAAACATCCAAATGACCTACCATGCCTTTGCAAACCTTCTATCACATAAAACTCCACTTTATAACACTAAAACAACCAGGTTATAACCTTCTTCCAAACTATTACTTTAATCTACTACTTCAAGTTATGCCTCCTAGGCCTAAATTCATGCTTTCTCCATAGGGGCAGCATGGAAATTTCCACCAAATGTCTTTTCCACCCATTGTATTCTACTATAACTTGATGGAATGGCATAATTAGGTGTAGGGGGAATGTGTGCATGATTTCAAGAGAAGGGGTGGCCATTTGGGGGTTTGGGCATGATGCCTAGTTGTCAAGAATGTATGTTTTGAGTGAAATTTGGAGGTTAAGAGTAGGTAGTGATGGAAAACACTTAAGGAAGCACTTTGTAAGAGTTAATTAAGCAAGGGAAGACATATTTGAAGGTATTGGAGGAATTGAAATAGTGAGGAGAGGTCTGGAGGTGAGGTTTTCAATAAACCCCCCTTAAAACTTGTCAAAAGTGAGGATTTTGAGTTTTGGAGTGTTGGTGAGTGTTTCATTGGAAGATGATTGTTGATTTAGTTGATTTAGTACTTATGTACCCTGGTCAGGACTATCCAATGGTGTTTTGTGTTTGGAAGGAAGATTAAAGGGTAGTTGGTTTGTTGAGAGTTTTCCACCCTGCTCTGCATCACTTTGGCATGTTTATCAACATAAAACTATGATATTTTTTGAATTTCAATATGTAATGATAATGTAATATGAAATATGTAGTGTGAGACAATGACATTTGTGTATTTAAACTTTAAAGTTAACATTTTAAAATTTACCATTGTTCTTGTCTTCAAAGTTGTTTAAATTATATAATTTAACCATAATATAACTAAGCAATATATGATATAATTTAACCATTATTCATTATTTTTTATTTTCAACTATATAAAATAACCATTATTTTTTATGCTATTATACATTGATATTTAACCATTGTTCAAGATTAAATTTTTGAACAGTTTAAACATGCACATGACGAACAAATTATTTTGATTCTCAACTTCTATATATCAAATTATCCAATAATCAAGTGTATGTCCATATACAAAAATGGCATCAACGCCAACTCAAACAAAGTTTTATAAAATGTGGCATATGCCATCTTGATATCTATTCAAAATATACATGCCAAAATTTCTATCTCATCCTAAACTACTAGTGGATCATCAAAATAGAGCCTCTTTGAAGCACTCTTTGGCTCTAAAGGTAACTGCACAAGAAAAATTCAAACCACAATTGAGATTAGTTATATTATATAATTTAAAATTGAATAATTAACATCAAAATTAATATACATTGAATTATAATTGAACTCTAAAATTGAAATATTGATTACCTCATATATAGGTCTCTTCAAACCGTCATGAGTCCTAGAATATGCCCCTCTCAAAGAACCAATCATACCAACTTTTGCAATTTCAATCTATATATGTGAACAAAAACATCAAATTGATACAAGTTAGCATACAATTGTTGGTAATAGGAACATATTTACCAAACACAAAATAAAATAAATGCATGCCTCTTTAGGCATCTCTTTTTCTTTATCTCCTTCAAGTGTTTTGACACCTCCTCCCTAATGTGTTTCAACACCTACTCCTTCAAGTGTTCCAAAACCTTCTCATCCAAGAGGAAAATAAGATAAACATATAGTTTAATATATAATTTCATTAATGACAATTCAAATGACAAGCAAGTATATAATGCATGAATTTAGGACTAAAACACATGGGTTGAAGTAGCAGATTGAAGAATTTATTTTGAAGAAGGCTAGAACTAGTTGGTTTTAGTGAGATCTAGTGGGTTTTGATGTGTTTGAAGGTTTTGAAGGATTGGGGAGGTCATGTGTATGTTTGGACATGAAGCCCTAGTTGAGAGAAGTGCATTTTTTAATGAAAAATTATGGTTTTAGAGACTAAAAGTGGGTGAAGTTTGGGGGAGGCATAATATTAAGGATTATTAATCATGTGTAGGCTTAAACAAGGGTTTTTGAAGTGTTCATAAGGTCATACGAGGCCTGGAGATGGGGTTTTCAATGTATTCTCCAAAATCTCATTGTACCATAGGGGCAACTAGGCCAATTAGGCCTCTTTTCCAAAGAGACACCTTCCTAAACACTTGCAATCAAGTCAAACACCATGGAAATTAATTAAATAGGTTACCAACCTTAATATTTCACAATTTTCAGAGCTCCAACCGCTCACCAAGCTACCAATCCACTAAACCCTCACTCTCCAGCCACCAAACCTAGGTTTTACAGGGAGCCTTATTAAAAATCACTCTTCCCACAATTAACTCTCACATCCAACACCCCAAACATGCCATATGATGTATTTACATGCTCAAAAGACTCACAAATGACTACCCCAAAGTATTTCATCCATTCACACTCTAAAACCACTCAAATTCACTCAAAATCACACATTTTCACACCCAAAGCTACATGCCATCACTCCAACTTGAGATGTAATTTGTAGAGTGACTTCAAATAGAGGTTTGTTTGTTAATGTACTTTTGAAACACAATGTTGTTGATGGTATGTCTTCAACTATAGATGTGATTTTTGATGTACTTGGAAGACCACATGTTGTTGCTGGTGTGTCTTCAACTAGAGATGTGCATTGAACTTCACCTCTGGTTGATGATGTGCCTCCAACTCGGGGATCCATTTGTGTCCTTCCACAAAAATTTTCCATTCATTCCCTTTGTTTTTCCAATTGTACATCTCTCTTAGATTGCACGGGAATTTCTGGTTGTATGGGTTGCAATTCTTTTCCTTCACGAGCTACAATTTTTTATTCTCTTCTCCTTGCATTTTTTATTGCACCTTCTTCCGGTGTTAGAGTCTTTGGTCATTTCCTCAACATGACATTAAATGTTTCATATTCACAATCACACATAGAACAAAAGTAAGTAATGCATTTTATGAAACATATTGATAATGCTAATTACACTGCATTTTATTGAACACACCAAAGCATTTTATAAAAGAAGGCAGTGAGTTGTTTGTGTGTATGAAAAAATGTGTATCATAAACAAATTCAAACACATTCAATAAAACCTTATATCAAAGAAACTTAAAGAAAAATAAACAAACTCTTATTGCAACTCCTTCAAAGTCGTTCTATTGCTCCCTATCTCCAGCGTTTCGTTGATTCAAATTGCTCTCAGATTTAGTATGCCAAGCTCGACAAAATGGACTACTAGAGAATGAGATTTAAACTAAAATGCATATTATACTAAAATGCATGATTATGCTTTGTTATGATAAGAATATTGCTAAGATATGATTATTGCTAAAATGCTAAAGATGCAAATGTATAAGCGTAATTGCGTATGTAACTGTGTCTGCGTGTGTGTGTCTAACCAATGCTTGGATTTGCACATGTATTTATAGAGTTTTTCGGGGATTTTGATTCGTTGAATTGACCAATGGTTGTGATAATTCCTGATAGATAGAACGGTCGAAGATGAATGAGACTGGAGAGAAAAATAGAAGAAAACGAATAAAGCAGGATTTTTCTATTTTCGTGGAAGAGATAAGATGAGATGATAAAAAATCATCTTTTTTAGAAGAAAAATGGAAAGATATTGAGAAGATAAATAATGAATTATCAAATTCAATTATTTATTAATGAATGCATGTAGATTTTTCTTAATTAAATAAGTATTTAATTAAGATTTTGAGGAAATCAGAAGATTTCATAATTAAATGAAATATTTAATCATGATTTGAAGAAAGTAGAAGATCTTTAATTAAATAAAATATTTAATTAAATTTAAAAAAATGACATGTGTATGAAATTAATTAAATAAAGTATTTAATTAATTAGAAGAAAATTTTAAATAGAAGAAAAGAAATATTTAAATTTAATTCAAAAGATTTAATTAAATTCAAAAGATGATAATTAATTTAAATAAATAAAATGTATTTATTTAATTAATCAAGTAGACATGTGAAATAATTAAATTAAATAAATTTATTCAATTATGGTGGGAGAATAAAATGAATGAACAATATAATTAAATTAATTAAATTTAATTACATATTAGAAGACTTTAGAGAAAATGTCAGGATTAATTAGACATGACCAATTTTATGCACATACATTTTGGCCCTCTTTGAAGTGATGTGTGAAATGCATTGCTTCGAAGAAAATAAAATTTTTGCCCCTGATATGTTTTTGATGCTGATGCTGATGATGCCCCCTCGGGAGGTAAATCACAGATGAAGATATGAGTTTCAAGAAAAAAAACTAGATTGGATGATGACATTCTGCTAGGGATTCAGTGATTTAGCTCCCGATAAGTGATGTAAAAGATGACCCAGTGCGAAAATAAAGTCAAGTTTTGAAAAAAAAGGATAAAATTGTCACAAAATTTACCTTTGGTTGACCTTTAAAAGGTAAAAAGGTAGAAAAGGACAAGTCATTTGCACTTTTTTACTTTTTGAACCTTGTAGCTCTGACAGTGACCTCGCGACATGGAGATTTTATATCATCATCACAGATTCGAGAGTTCTCACTGATACCAGAGGCCAACGGTGTATGGACCACCGGTGAGTTGATCTAACCACTTGTTCTTTCAAAATTTTCTATTTTGAATCGAATTTTACTATTTTTTTCCACGGATTTTGGATTTGAAAATGGTGTTTAGCACTTTTAGGAACGTTTTAGCACTTTCGATGAATGTTTTAGCAATTAGGATTAAAATAGTAGAGCATATAGGATAGAATTTGCATGTTTAGCATGAACCTAATTTAGTGCTTTCGATGAAAACAGTAGCGCATGTAGGGTGCCATAAGAAAATTTAGGAACGTAGCGCATCGAGGGAAAATAGTAGCGCATATAGGGTTATCGCTCATCCAGGAAATGAATTAGCACTTAGGCTTAGAGTTTTGGTGCATAGAGGGGAATAGCACATATGGAAACTATTTGAGCGCATCCCGTGCAAAGAATGACGCATTTGGGTTTTAGTGCATCCAAGAAAAATAGTAGTGCATATGAGGTTTAGCGCATAGGGACCATAGAGTAGCGCATCTAATAAAAAAATAGAATGTGTGTTTTGATGAAAGTGACATGGAAATGATGATGTAGATTGCTTCCTTAGTCAATAGATAGAAGAATTGTCTTGTCATCATATTGATCATATAAAAAATTGATAACTTTGTTTCCAAAATAGAAATCAAAGAGTAGATAGCTGATAACTTTGTTTCCCTTGTATGAAAACAAAGAGAAAATGATTGATATAGTGCTTGATAAATTTGCTTTCTGTGCTAGAAAGAAAATAGTAGATGTTTGATTACTTTCTGATAAATTTGCTTCCTGCGATAGAAAACAAATAGTAGATGATTGATATGATATTCAGATAGATAGATTATGCATTGATATGGATCACTTGACAGATATAAGTCAAATTGATGTTGTTTAATTGAGATTTGAATCATTGATATGATTTTGATTGATTGTTGTTGTGATAACCCAAAAATAGGAGGTTTTCAAAAACCTCCAGATTAGGGAGTGGCACTCGGCAGGGTGGGATAGGATACCCGAGCTGACACCTGCTGATTGTAGCATTGATAGAGACCTGTGGATTGAGATCTTTATTGGCTATGTCACCAATTCGGGTCAACAGGGGACTATTGACCGCACTGGCAGAGAAGTGGCATTCGGAGCACAACACCTTTCATTTGTTGATTAGTGAGGTGACCATGACTCCGGAGGATGTGTATAGGATATTAGGTATTCCAGTGGTTGGTACCCTTGTGTTCTATGATCAAAAGGAGCTTGGGGGTACAGATGCTCTAAGGAGGGTATATGGTGATGCACATATAGCAAGGTACTGGGTGCCATGGGCTAACTTCCGAGGATATCCATCCTTGCCTGCAGTTTTGGGTGCTTTATTGGAGGTCTCCTTTGTCTGGATCGCTAGTCAAAGGGATTTTCAGTGGGATGGGGGAGGATACTAGAGTAGATGTTGTTACAACCTCATAGATATGCCTAGGGGAGCTGCATGTTGGCTCACCTGTATCATGATTTACATCAGGTAGTGTACAGGGGTGCTTCCATTTTGTCTTGCGTCGTGACATTGCTTCAATTCTACGCATGGGAGCACATTTCCATGATAAGACCAGCTTGTCCCCAAGTGAGGCCACCAAGGAGACCCTATGTATATGAATACACTATGTTCCTTGTCCAGCCCAAGCTGAGCAAGGTGGATTACTGGAGACGATTTCTAGATGATATGGATTCAGTGGTATGGCGACCATACCTTGATTATGAGCCCTAGGATACAGATCACCTGGAGATATCGTTTGTAGGTATCCCTCAGTTTTTGATAGGGAGGAACCCTTTTATTATTGAGAGATTTTTGGCATTGCGGGTGCAGCGACAGTATGGTTTCACACAAGGGATGCCACAGGGGGTTGCACACTATGTGTGGAGCAGAGACGAGGCTGGATGGGGGCCGTGTATCTCCTATCAGATAGAATATACAAATTACACGGCATTAGCTCCCAAGGCATGGAATGATAGATGAGACATTGTTGATGCTGGTATGTCAGACGAGTATTCAGTTTATTATCATACACATCCCTTTCCATGTTTTACCTGTCCTAATGAGCCAGCACCCATTTTGGTAGTACCACAGCTAGGGGTAGTGAGACAGGAGGATGTGGCAAGTGGGGAGCCAGCAGTGGTTGGGGGAGATGAGGAGGAGAGTGGAGAGGAGGATAGCTCGGATGGGGATGATGGGGGTGATGGTGGAGATGAGGGATAGGTACCAAGGAGGTTGAGGCTAGATTTTTTGAGTGGTGTACATATCGTGCAGCGGCCGAGGACTGGGATTAGGCGGCGGACAATGATCAAGGCTAGTTCCTCATCACAGCAGGGACAAATAGCCACCCTACAGGCCTAGGTGCAGACACTGCAAGGACAGTAGGTGCAGTTACAGAGTCAGTTGGTGCAGGCACAAGGATTGGTTACACAACTATAGGCATAGCTAGCATAGTCATAGGCACAGGCACAAGCTCAGGCTCAAGCTCAGGCACAGGGTCCTGCCCCAGACCCACAAGTAGCCCAGTTGATGACAGAGAGAGATGCATTTAGACAGAGGGTAGTGGAGGCCGAGGGTGTTGCATAGAGGCTGATGGGTACCATATAGAGTGCATCCTTGCGAGAGGCTATTGCAAAGGGCATGGAGATGGCGAGGGAGGCCAAGTACTACAGAGTCCGATATGAGGAGTTGTGTTCGCTGAAGCGTAGGGAGCCATTCCCATGGTCTCACAGTAGGACCAGGAGTAGGTCGCGGATAGCCACACAAACATGGGGGTTACTGGGCCTAGGTGGGATCCAGACGCAAGTGTACTAGTGGAAGGCCACCTCCTTCCGGACCAGCTCCATCAAGGGCATCGACCAGCTAGTTTATGATGTTGTGATGCAAATATATTTCACACATGTATATCATTTTTGGAGCATGTATATTTTATTTTTTATCATATCCCATGTATCTCTCTTCATACTTTTTAGTTTCCTTGGACATTGGACATTTGTATTATTTATGATGAGCGATGATATGCAGTGGCGATGATTTTTGATGAGGTGATGTGCATTTATGGGATGATTATATGATATGCATTTATTTCTATATGTTATGGATTTTGGTATGCATTTTAATGATATGGTGACTAACATGATATGTAGGATGATTTGATATGATGTATTTATGATGATGAGGAAAAATGATTGATGATACGTACTGATGATGTCATGCAGGTGGATGACTTATGATGTGATTATGAAAAGATGCCATGGGATATTGGATATGTTTTATAAAAATGTTGTTTGGTAAATGATATGAAAATGCATCTATGGAATGTTTATTTTTGTATTTTCAAATGCAAGTAAATAATTATAATATGGTGGAAAATGAATGTTGTGATATGCATATCATGAATTTGTAATATGAATTTTTATGAAAAAATGATAGGATGATTAAAGATATGATATGAATGTAATGTGACAAATGATAAATGATATGGATAATGATATGTAGTGAAATGATTAATAATAATGAAATGTATGATAAGATGATAAATGATATGAGATGAATAATGATAATGAATGAAATGAAATGAAAATGATGAATGAAATGAAATGATAAAATGTGAAATGAAATGAAATGAAATGATAAATAAATAATAAAATGACAAAATGGTGAATCAAATAAAATGAATTGGAGATAAGATACGATATGCAAATGAATGATAAATGATAAATGATAGGACCTTAATGAAATGATAATGAAGATGAAAATGGTGATGAAACAAATGTTTGAATGTGCTCCACAAATAGTCGGAAGAGACATGGTAGCTGTTGATGTTCTTGTTAGCCTTTCAAAAACTTTGATGTAAATATAGTATGCAGATATGTACAATGGGTGAGATGAAATGAAACTAAATGAAACCAACCATTTGTTGAGCTTTTTGGTATCTTTCTTGAATCATCATAGAGAATTAGAAAATGTTGGAAGTATGTACAATCATCAGAGGGTAAATTAGCACCAATGATGACCTGAGTACAACTTTCATGATTTTTGATATAGCAAGTAAACACAAGCATCAAGGTATAATTAAACTGAGATGACCTAAGCATTCCTTGCATAAACAGACAAAGATTAACCACCTTTCTGATGCAAACATGGAAATGTCATCAATGATATGCGTTGGGAATCATGTCTACGACATATTTGCACCAAATCAATAGTTAACCTCAAGACAGTAGACAAAGAAAAGTCATTCTCTTTCCTCACCACTCTAGTTCAATACATCATCGAGTGTGCTCCAGAGAGATGATATTGAAAATCAAACAACCATTGTTCAAAATATAATACTGCTATTCCAAACATTATTCATATTTTATATCATCCGGATATGAGTCATGATATGGTATTTGCTTGAAAACTGTTGTGATATGGATCAATGATTGGATAGTTGTTCATAGGATTTGATTGTTTGTGTGCAGGATTTGATTCGATGTCCTTGTTTAGCCATTTCAATAAAAACCTGAAAGTTGGTTGCCCCCAGTATGTCAACTTTTACCTCTAGTTTTAACATAACTTGTTGAAATGAATATGTACAATAATCAAGCCATGGTAATACATTATCATTCTAGGAAAATGATGGTATCATGATGTTAGTATGGTCCTAAGATGATGGAAAGATGCATGAAATGTAAGCTGGGACGCCAAGTGCAGAACATGAACTAATAGATGGAGAGCTACAAATAGCATCTGTTTCCCAGATTTTCACTATTTGTTTTTATTGCATTTTTTTGATTTTTTTTTTTGTATTTTTTTTTTGTCGCTACCGAGATGCCTATTTTCCAAGTTTTCACCAAGGTAACCATGTTTTTAGGACTTTTTCTGCTATTTTTGTATTTCTTCAGGACATTTTCTAATTTTTTTGTATTTCTTTAGGACATTTATGGGTGATGATAGTTGACTTAAACATAATATTTCTTCAACTACATGTTGTTGATGGGTTCGTCAAACAGGTCCCCTTCTGGCGTCGATAGCTTGTAGGCTCTTGAACCGTAGACTATGATGACCACATAAGGACCTAGCCAATTTGGTTCAAACTTTCCTTTCTTTTCTCTATCTTATTGATTTCGTGGATTTTCTTTCAAAACTAGGTCACCTACCTGAAAGGTACATGGATTTACTTTGTGATTATAGCTACGAGACATCATCTGCTGGTATGCTTTCAAATGGTCAGCTGCTCTTTGTCTCTTTTCATCTAGGAGTTCTAGCTCTTGCAGTTGGGAAACTCTGTAGTCATCATCTGTTGTGAGACCTTTTAGTGATACTCTAAGTGAGGGTATTTCAACTTCTAAAGGTAATATGGCTTCTACTCCATAGACAAGAGCATACTGTGTTGCTCCTGTTTTCGTGCATACACTAGTTTTTTAGGCCCATAAGGCGGGATTGAGTTGAACATGCCAATCTTTCCCCGAATCATTCACAGTCTTCTTTAAAAAAATTAGTATAGTCTTATTTGAGGCCTCTGCCTGGCCATTCCCTTGTGGATAGTAAGGTCTTGAATATATGTGTTGAATATGAAATTTCTCACAAAGTTCATCAACATCCTGATTCTTTTAAGGTCGTCCATTATCAGTAATAATGGAGTTGGGAATGCCATACCGACAAATAATATAGTTGAGTATGAATGATGATATTTGTTTTCCGGTAACTTTAGTAAGAGGTACTGCCTCAATCCACTTGGTAAAGTATTTTGTGGTTGTGATGATGAACTTGTGCCCGTTTGATGATGAAGGATGAATCTTTCCAACTAGGTCTAACCCCCATTGAGAAAATGGTCGGGTTGGTGTGAACGGTTGTAGTCCTTGTGCAAGAGCATGAATGAGATTCCCATGAATCTGGCATTTTGAACACGTTTTCACAAAAGTGAATGATTCCCTTTCCATTGCAGGCTAGTAGTAACCCATTCTAATCAATTTCTTGGATAAGGTCAGTCCACTCAAATGAGTACCACAAATGCCACCGTGAACTTGTAAAGCTTTATCAGATTCATCATGTTTAAGACATCGAAGTAGAGTACCATCAAGACCACGGCGATAAAGGGTGTCAGCGATAAGGGTGTAGCGAGAGGATTGGCAGATAAAAAAAAAAATTTGGTTACGGGATGAATCAGGTGGTAAAATCTCATCCTTTAGGTAGGCATAAATCTTTCCATACCAAGGTGAATCAGATCCTACCAAGTGGCAAATGATTTGGCTTTCGAGTGTGTCATAGGCAAGTGTAAATGATTGTTCCACCAGAAATTCATAGCGAGCCTAATTTTCAAGGATTTGTAACAATGATGTGATCATAGCCATGGCATCAGATACTTTGTTATCAAGCCTTGGAATTTGTGTGAATTTGATGTCCACAAAGTACTTCTTGAAGTCGTCAACCATCTTTTTATATGGCAATAGTTTGTCATCTTTGGTCTAATAATAATCATTGATTTGATTAATGACTAACTGTGAGTCACCATACATGTGTAATGATGTAATCCTCCATTCCAATGCTATTTAAGTCCAATGATTAATGCTTCATATTCGGCTACATTATTGGTGCATGGAAACATCAGCCTATAAGATCGAGGAATGGTGTGTCCTTGAGGGGTGACAAAAAGTATGCCTGCCCCTGATCCATGTTGAGTGAAAGAACCATCGAAATATAAGGACCATGGTTGTTTGGATTCTACAGTAAAAACATCAGCATCTGGAAATTCAATGTGCAGGGGATGGTTTGCTTGCAGTGGTGCTTCAGCTAGTTGATCAGCGATAACGTGTTCTTTGATTGCCTTGCGATCAACATAATGGATGTCAAACTCACTCAGAATCATTACCCATTTTGCTAACCTTCCTATCAATGATGCTTTGCTTAACAAATACTTGAGTGGATCAATCTTGAAACAAGATTGATTGTGTGAGTTAACATGTAATGCCAAAATTTCTGCAAAGCAAATACTACTACTAAACAATCCTTCTCGATGGAAGTGTAGTTGAGTTCATGACTTGTTAGTATTTTTTTGATGTAATAAATTGCACGTTCTTTCCCTGTATGGTCTTCTTGTGCTAGCAATGCACCCAAGGATGTCTTTGTTGTGGCAATATACAAGATCAGTGGCTTGTCTAGATTTGGTGGTACTAGAACTGGTGGAGTCATTAAGTATTGTTTGATTTGTTGAAAATCCAATTCACACTTGTCATCCCACTTGAAAGGAACATTCTTATGCAATAGATGTGTGAAAGGTAGACTTTTTTCACCCAGTTGTGCAATGAACCTTCGTATAGATTGAAGTCGTCACTGTAATGATCTCAACTGACTAATATTCCTTGGTAGAGGAATTTCCATAATTTCCTATACTTTGGTAGGATCTACTTCAATTCCTTTTCCTAATACAATGTATCCTAAAAATTTTCCAAATATGACCCCAAAAACACATTTCTTGGGATTGAGGTGAACTTTGAATTTCTCCAATCTTGCAAATATTTTGGACAATATTTCTAGATGTCCTTCTCTAGTGTATGACTTTGCCAATATGTCATCTACATAATCTTCCATGAATGTGTGCATCATATCATGAAATATTGTAGTCATGGCTCTTTGGTAAGTAGCCCCAACATTCTTTAGACCGAAAGGTATGATGTTCCAACAATAAGTTCCCCATGGACATGTGAAATTTTTTTTCTCCTGGTCTTCGAGTGCAATCTTGATTTGGTTGTAACCAGAAAAACCATCCATTAATGAATAGATGGCATGGCCAGCTGTCAGATCAACTATGGTGTCAATGTTTGGAAGTGGGAAGTCATCCTTAGGACATGCTTTATTAAGATCTTTGAAGTCTGTGCACACTCGAACACTTTTGTTAGGTTTAGATACAAGAACAATGTTAAAGATCCATTCCGCATAATCAATTGATCTTATGAAGCCCACATCAAGGAGTTTTCTCAGTTCTTCCTTAACCAATAATGCGACATGGGGGTGCATCTTTCTGAGTTTTTTTTCTATAGGTTTTACCTCTGGTTTGATAGACAAGTGATGCATGATAAGATCAGGATCAAGACCTGGCATGTCCACATAAGACCAAGCAAAGTTGACTTGATTTGCTCTTAGAAATTCTATGAATTTTGGTACTTCTTTCTCTGTCATTGATGCAGCTAACTATAAAATCCTTGTTTTTTCTGATGTTTCAAGATTGACGGCTTTTGTAGGCTCAATCAAGATAGGTGATTGCTCATGGTAGTGCTCCAGGAGAGTGTCAAGATTCCCATCATCTAGTGCCTTAAAAAGGTTTTCACCATCCGTTATGCTCTTTATTTTAACTTTTGTTTGATCTAACACTGCCAGATCTGGTTTTCACCATTAGATCTTTCTTTTTTATTTTTACTTTTGCAGCTAGGAGACTTGACACCCTCCTAATTAAAGACTTTGTGCCAAAAATCGCTAGTGGAACAATCATTTATGTCATCTGCGGAAAGGAAGTTTATGATAGCTCCATCATTTGGGAATATGGGTATATTGATAGGTTCGGATAGATTCTAGTCAATGAGATCCGAATGAATAAGCAGTAGTGAGTCATTAGGTTGCATGAAGTCGGCTATGGTTATGGTCATAATGGATTTGTTTGTAGGATCCAAGGTATGAGGTGGATCAATGATGGTACTGTTCTCACAATAGTCTTGTTCATTTAAATCTTACTCAGTATCACTAGAATCATAGTCACTTTGTAGTTCACATTCTCGTGTTCAGGACCCTGACCCTTCCCCTTCGATTAGAGTTGGGGTATATTTGTGTATTACATCAACCTTTTTGTCCCTCCACAACTCATCATTTTAAATGGTGTCCCATTCATATTCAGCAGAGTCTGTGTCAGAGTTATTATCCACAAAATTTTGAATTGTGACCAAACATGCTTCTCTTGAATCTTAACCTTCTTGTAATGTGAATATGGTGTCATCCAGTTGTTTGAATGTTCTTTCTTTTGAGTTGGTATCATAACCTAATCTACTTTTCTCTTTCGCAGCAAGTCCTGGAGGATTAATAGGTTCAACTACTCCTTTTCTCTTTCTGATAGGACCATTACCATCATATCCCATCTTTTGCATGATTGAATACCCCTTTCCATATCTATCTATTGGTAATTTGATATTAGAAATTGCTTCATCTTCATCTTTATAGAGCCAATTTAGGATTTCTCTATCCTTAGGATCTTTCATGGGGAATTTATCTTTGATGAATCGTCCATTAAACTTTGTCAAAACTATTGGTCAACTAACTGATTTGTGTATCAATCTTGAGAGAAGTACTAGCATGAACTTCTCAATTGTTAGGAACCAAAGTATCTTGACTAGCTTTGATATTGGCACAAGTTTGAATATTTGAATTATCAGTTGGTATCATGATTTCCTGTCCATCATAAGCAAACTTAAGACATTGATGATATGTGGATGGGACAGCTTGCATTTCGTGGATCCAAGGATGACCCAACAAGATGTTATATGCAAGATCGCAGTCTAATACTTGACAGAAATTATTTTGATAACAGGTCCCACTCTGATTGGTAGCATGATCAAACGTTTGGATACTCTTTCCTCATCATCATAGGCTTTAATAGTAATCTTTCTTATGGGATCAATGGAGTCCTCAGAAAATCCTAAAGCCTAAACCAACTTCATGGTGCATATGTTCAAACCAGCCCCTCCATCTATTAGGACGCATCCAACACAAAACTTGTGGATCATGACTTCTAAGTATAATGATGAATTGTGGGGATGAGTCATGGAAACGTCATCTTTTTCAAAAAATGAGACATGTGGGTGAAGACAAGTGTCCTACCATGGCTTGAAATTTTTCCACATCCAATTCAGTGGATACAGTTGTTTCAATGAGAGCCTTTTCGAGAATTTCCTTATATGCTGGGGAAATCTTCAAGAGTTCTAAGATAGAAATCTGAGCAGGAGTTTTCTGAAGTTGGTTGACTAAGTCATATTGATGTTGAGGTGGAGGCCCAATGGATTTTGAAGAGGAACCTTTTAAGACAACTTTAGCTTGTGCCCTTTTTGTCGCATTGACTTCTCTATATACCACCTTTTTGTTGACTTTAATAACATTGACCCGTTCATCGTTAGTGTAGATATGATTGATTATCGGATCATCAATATGATTCACACTTTTTCCAGAAAACTCACCCTTTTGATAGTTGGGCAGAGGGTTTCAAAATTCTTGGTGGTCTTCATTTGATTGTTGATGTCCTTCTATTGTGATGGTGCCATTTTTTATTAAGTCTTGAATAGCATTCTTCAAGGCTTGATAGTTATTTGTGCGATGACCTTTGCACCGATGATAGTCACAATAGTATGCCTCATTCCATGATGGAGGCTTCACACTGGGTTCATAGTTTCATTGAGGTGGCAAGGTAATGACATTTTTAGCCATCAACTCTTTGAATGCAGATTCCAAAGATTGACCCAGTGGAGTGTAAGTTCTTCTACTAGAGAAGAATGAATATCGTTGCGGATTTGTATTTGAGGTATTTCCTAAGGGGTTGTGATTGTTATTGGTTCCTCAGTAACCTTGATTGTTGGTAGTCCCTTGATTGGGAGTAGAATGTTGATTCACATTGTTCCTCGGAGGAGGATGGTTGTTTCCTTGATTTGTGACCGAGTTGGCATTGTTATAGTTGTTATGGCGAGGAGCACCTGGAGTACTAAGAACAAATAGCTTAGTCGAGACATGATTCACATCAACAACACCATCATTCACCACATTCTTGTTGCGAGTCCATAATTTAGACTTGTCCTGATTATTGTGATGATTGGATGAGCCAGGATTTTCCTTGTCAAGTTTTATTATTCTGCTTTTTACCAAAGCACTTTCAATGGTTATAGCATCTTCAATCAATTTCTCAAAAGGAGGGAAATGTAAGTTCAAGCGATGGCTCATTTCTGAATTCAAGTTGTTAATGAAGGTGACCATCTTTTCCATTTTAGGAATAGGACGTGGATACCTAGCAAATATTCTTCTCCATCTCTGAACAAAAGTAACAAAAGGTTCACCAGGTTTTTGCGCAAATTTGCAGAAATCTATCATAGTGATTTGGTGTTGGATGTTGTAGGCATATTGTGATATAAACAAATTGATTAATTCTTCAAATGTCTTAATAGGAGGTGTGATTTTTTATAGCCATTCCATAGAGTGACCTCCAAGACTCCTAGGAAACAATAGCATCAAGTAAGTATCCTCATGAGCAAAATCTAAAGTCATGTTTCGAAAGTCTCTGAATTGATCAATTGGATCTAATTTCCCATTATAATGATCAATTTTGGAATTTCACAATGTTTGGGAAATGGAATCATATTGAGGCTTTGATCAAAAGGATAAGGACAAATTTCCTCAAGAGTATATTTCTTTGTGGTGGTTCCCCCTTCTAACTCTTTAATTTGTCCTTGAAATGCCTTAATTTGTTGTGTCAAAGCACTAAGATCAGATAGGGGTGTTTCTTCGGATTTGCTCTTCAAATTCTCGGTATCAAAGCATGAGGCAACTTAGCTCCTTGGTCAGCTAGGTAGAGGAAATATTTTTCTTTATCGCATTGCAAGATATTTTCTATGGCTTTGTAAAATTTGAGATCTTGCTCGGGCTCTCTAAGGTGGCGTTCATGCTCTTGTTCATCATCACTACCTACAGGAGTTTTGTTTATGACTTTGTACTTGTGGAATGGATTTTCTTCTCTGTTATCCATGTCGTTGTTGAAAAGTGGATTATGACTTATACTATAAAGAGGATTACTGCTTTCACCTTCTTCTTGAGTGTTTTGGGTATGACCTTCTTGTTGGATTTCCTCCTTCGATTTATTGTATTAAGATCTTGTAAAGATAGGCATGTGATTTTGAAGAGTTCTTCTAAACTTAGATCATAGTTTTGATAAGTGCGACAATGATGATATCTTGATCTGATAAGATAAGAATCCTATGATATGATCAAAGATGTTCGTAATTTTTTATTGTGGCTTCCAATGATGAAGGATGTTAGAATCTTGTTGGGGAAGTTGAATTAATAAATCAGAAATTTGTTTGAAAGGTGCACTCTTAAGATTTGATCTTTGTTTTCGAAGAAAGGTTTTAAGATCACTGAAGGATTTAGCTGGGATGTGATGGATATTCAATGGAAGGTTGTGGTATATTATCAAACTCAAGAGGTTGATTAAGATTATGTCATTGAGATAGAGCTAATCTCTAATAATAAGCTTGAGAATCTAAAGGCTCTACAGCGTACTCATCAGTGAATCCCCTAACAAATTCTTGGTATCTATCAAGAAATCCACGGTAATGAAGCAAGACGTGTTGAATTTTGTACAAAAAATTTCTCCTTTGTAATGTTTTCTTGTACCCTAAATGTTTCTTGGGTTTCTTGATCCTATTGGAAACTGATTTCTTGACAAATTTTGTTTATTTCCACTTTCTAAGCATGGGAGAGATATCATAATGTTACTTGGACCAAAGATGTCAGAAAGTCAGGTTTATGAAAAAAAAAAATTATGAACAGTTGTTTTTGAATGATTTCAGTTGTTGTTTTTCATGTTCATTTCAGATGATCTTTTATCTGAATTAATGTGAATGAAAACACAGCAAACACTCTGAATTAAATGGAATGTAACCAAACACAGATAAAGCAAGCACATCCTATGGTAAAGCTAGGACAATATCCACTAGATTCCACGTGGGTTTCCCCAACCACATATCGGTAGCATGTGAATTCAAAAGCTTGGCTGCATGGGCTCCCCCTTACAGTGCACTCTCTTCTTAGGCCAACCAAGCTTCCAACCCCCAAAAAGCTCCCATGGAAAATTGATCACCTCTACTATAGACTACGAAAGTGTGGATTCCTTCACACCGACTGGTGTTGCACTAGCAAATAGAAGTTTTTTGGTTTACTAAACAATGGTGTTTAATTCGGGACCCCCGTTCGAGTGGCCATACATGGGGCAAGAGATTAATCACCAATTAGGTGGCACTCCAGTCTGAAGAGGTTAAGCTCAACAGGGTTTGTGGGAGTACTACTCTGTTTGTATGACACATCTACACTCATAATCTTAGGTTTTCCCTTAAGATTCACATTTGTATACCGGTTGGGGGTAGCTTGGCTTTAGCTCCATTGCCGGTTCGAGTCACGTTGGGGTGATGAAATCCCTAGGCAGACCCAATTTCTAGAGGCAATAATCATTTCTCTTACACCCAGGATCACATTAATGCGCAAGGGGAGAGGATACTTTGGTTATTGCATCAGAGTTACATAGGGATAAAGTGGGTCTGGCTTTTTGATCACCTAGTTTGCACAGGGTGAGAGCATAATCACCTACCACTTTCAAGCACAATGAAGCAGAGTAAATAGATTCATTTTAATGCACCAAATCACAATGATTTAAGCCAAGTGAAGATATTGCTTCACAACCAACATGGGGTTCATTTTAACTGCATGATCAAAGTGTGGTGACTATCCTAGATTGATTCATTTTAAACCAGAAAAGATTATGTCTACAGAATGTGTCAGACTCAAAA
>VDFB02148307.1:0-26095 GCA_007258455.2 Sequoia sempervirens
TACTCTTAATCCTCTACCCTATAAATGTACCATTCTACAAAAGCTTAAAAAAGCCAAATTTATCATAACACGAGTGCGTTATTAACCAGTAGAGATATGTCCGTTTAGGATTAAATAACGCGCTTGCGTTATAATGAGAACGCGTTATTTATTGCACTAAAACTAGTTAAAAGTCACAATATACCTGTTATATTTGGATTCACTTTTTTTTTGCTTTTAAAAAGACATAACGTGAACGCATTATGGCTTGTTTTTTTCTTGTTTGGCCACAAAAGTACGACCATCTTGGTACACTTACCCATTCATATTATTATATTATTGTTATAATATGATCAAATGTAACATATTATATTATAATTTTATCCTTAATAATCATAATATTAATATATATATATATGTATTATAAATTAAAATTATATTTAATATAATTTAATAACTATATAAAAAATTTCTCTAGGAAAATTCACCACCAACAATTCACTGACAGAAAATGCATCGCAAGTAATTCACCGCCACAGAAAATTCACAGACGAAAAATTCGTCGCCAAGTAAAAAATGAATTTTCTATGGCGATGAATTGTTGACGGTTAATTTTCCTTTGATGAATTGTTGGGGATGAATTTGTGGTATGCCACAATGTTTTTTATTAATAATATTATGTATTGTAGTTATTTATTGTATATGCTTATATGATATAATATTATATATTATCAAATAATATATTATGATATATTATATTATTTATATATTACATATTAATAACTATAATGTGAATATTATTAAGAACTATAATATACATTAATTAGGGAAAAATTTGTTCTATTTTTTCATACATTTGTGTAGTACATGAGATCAATTATTACACTATTTATCAAATGATATTTCATCTCCATCTCCATCTCTATCTCTATCTTCCTCTTTATCTCTCTCCCTTTATCTCTATATCTCCCTGATAGTTGTACACACACTCTATGTTTCTCCCTCCCTCTATCTATTTCTATCCCTCTATCTCTCCCCCTCTCTATCTCTCTTCTCTCTTTCTATCACTTGTCTCTATCACCTCCTCTATCTCACTATACCTCTCCCTCTCTCTTCCTTTCTCCCTATCACTCCCTCTTTCTATCTCTCTACTCTCCCTCCCTCACCCTCCATCTCTATCTACTTATACCTATATATCTTCCTCTCTCTCTCTCTCTCTCTCTCTCTCTCTATCTCTTTCTATCTTTTATATACACACGCATTCCCTATTTATCCCTATCTCTATCTCTATCTCTATCTTTCAATCCCTCTCTCTATTACTTGTCTTATGAACTTTCTCTCTCTTGGCCCCTCTATCTCTATCTCTCTCTCTCCCCCCTCTCTATTTATATAATTCATTATCTCTACCTCTATCTCCCTATCTCTCTATCTCTCTCCATATCTCTCTACCTCTCTCCCTCTCTATCTCCCTGTCTATATATTGAGCTAGCCTTCCCTCTCCTCCCCTCTTCTTCTCTTTCCCCCTCTCTACATATCTCTCTCGCTCTCCTCTCTCTCCCTCTACCTATCTCTCAAGCTATCTCTTCCCATATCTTCCTTGCTCGCTCCCTCCCTATCCCCCTATCTATCTCTCTATCTCTACATCTATATCTATTCTCCTACCTCTTCCTCTCTTTCTCTATCTTCATCTCTACATCTATCTCCATCTCTCCCCTCTATCTCTACACATGTTTCCTTCTCTATCCATCCATCTCTCTCCCTCTATCTCTCTCCCCCTTCTTAGACCTCTATATCTATATCTCTTTGCCTATCTATCTCTATATCTCCATATTTATTCTTTTATCTTTACCTTTATCTCTGTCTCATGATCTCTCCATCTCTCTCTACCCCTATATCTCTCCCTCTCCCTCCGTCTATCCATATTGTCTCTTCATCTCTATCTATCCCTCTCCCCCCTCTTTTTTTTATCTCTCCCTCTCTTTCTCCCCTATTGTTAACTCTCCCTCTCCTACTCCCCATATCCCTTTCCTTCTCCATATCCATATCTATCTATTTCTTCCTCTCTATCTCTATCTCCTTACCCCCCTCACTCTCTTTATCTTTTTCCCTCTATCTCTCCATTTTTCTCTCTATATCTCCCTCTAAACAATAGACCTAAATTTTCCCTAATTGACCTTCCACACCCATGTACATTGGTGCGCTTGCTAGTCATAAAATTGTCAAACGTGACATATATAACCATTCAACACAAATATAGTATAAATTGACCGACCTAAATGTATTTATTATAGTTGTTCGTCCAAATTGTGGCTCAAACAATTTTGGATGTAACCGAATAAAACAAAAGCATGTAAAGGGTGCGCTTGCTAGTCATAAAATTGTCAAATGTGACATATATAACCATTCAACACAAATATAGTATAAATTGACTGACCTAAATGTATTTATTATAGTTGTTCGTCCAAATTGTGGCTCAAACAATTTTGGATGTAATCGAATAAAACAAAAACATGTAAAGGGTGCGCTTGCTAGTCATAAAATTGTCAAATGTGACATATATAACCATTCAACACAAATATAGTATAAATTGACTGACCTAAATGTATTTATTATAGTTGTTCTTCCAAATTGTGGCTCAAACAATTTTGGATGTACAGGAATAAATCAAAAACAAGACAAACCACCTTTACATGTTCAACATAAACTTGATTACATACAGCTGTTGTTTTTGTGAACAATTTTACCTTGGGAATCGCGATCCATATTCGTACAGTTTAAAAAATAATCTTCCCACCAGATCTTAAATGACAAGATAATTGCCTAAGTTGACGAAAACTACAGTCAAAAATATTGTGCGGGACGGCGTCCACTTGCAAGTTAGGTTGCGGATAATAGTTGAATTCAACACTCGGCGTATTAAGATAAAAGAAGACTAGGCCAATAAAGTCATGCGCCGACCAGAATAGTACACCGTGGACGGCGCATATCAATACCGGAAGACGTGGACCTTCGTCTACCACAAAGTTAACGCCACAACATAAGGGTAAACGCGCGATTTCGACATGTGCTTGACTGACATGAGATAGCCACACGATACATATAACTGGCCCGTTCCAGTTTTACTCGAAACATCACATACTTCGATAATCAAGAGAATTGTAGCAACATGTCGAATGCTGGAGAAGATAGACGGAAAGAAATGAGATTTAGAGGCGTGAGAAAGAGGAAATGGGGAAAATATGTAGCCGAGATTCGCTCAGGAAAGAGATCGCGCATATCGCTTGGCTCATACTTCACTCCTCACGCTGCAGCTCGAGCTTATGACACTGCGCTCTTGTGTCTTCGACGACCTCACGCTTCGTCTTACAATTTTCAAGACTCGCAGTTCAACTCAACAGCATTGGAGGTCGCAACTGCACAGAGCAATCCATCACCCCAAGCTGTTCGAAGAGCTGCCATTGCGGTTGGCTCCGCCTTCGACGTCGTTCCTGCAAGATACTTTCATAATAATAACGATCAGATCTATGAGGATGCCGCAACCAGTGCTGTTAAAGAGCAATCACCCGAAGGTGGAGAAGCCATTAATGGTCAGCGGAATGCACAGATTGAAGAGAAAATGGCAGAAGAAGAAGAGCTGATATGTGGGTCGAGTGATGCGAAATCTCTTGTACAATCTGTACAGCATATACAATCTGACGAGAGCATTCAGACTCCTTTTGAGTTTATGATTTAATAAGATCATTTAATCCCCGTTTGATCCCACAAGAAACATTTTTCAAATCCTTTGGTTTTTAGACACTAGATCCCACTTCTAAACTGACTTTTATAAAAAGACCTCACACGGTTGCATAAGCTATAGGATAGCAATCCTGTGTAGATGATTAGGTGATTTTTGCACTCTCGACGAAACAACGTTGGAAATGTACTTTTTAACTATTCCATCTATTTATTAATGACATGTTGAATGGTCATAGGATTTACTCACCCCCTTTAACGACAACTTGTTGACTTCCACTGAGATATTCTGCAAACCATTGATTGAATTTAGAAAGTATAGTTCTATGTGTTATTATTAATAGTGATTTGTGTTGGCTTTGTTTTTTTTAATATTTACACTATTCTCTAGATTTACTTTGTTAGCTTTTGTCTCTTTATTTTGTCTCTTTATTAGTCTATAGGTTACATATAGTGTAAGATTTGAGTCTTTAACAAGTCCCACATCTGCAAACCATTATTGACTCGTTGGAAAACAAGTTTTATCTGCCGTTTAATGGTAAAAGCCTCCAAAATCTCACTTATCACATAAAAGCCAGATAAATACTGATTTGACAATTGGATGAGAACATTCTGTTTCCATTTGCAGTGTTTTTTGTCAATTTGAAAACTTTCTTTGTTCATTGTATTTTTTTATGTTTTAAATCTGTATGCAAATATTCCATAATCAATAGCACTTAATTTCTTTAAGGAAAAAATATAAATTTGTCAAGTTTATTTCACCCCATTATTTAACACTTATTATTAATTGTTTAATCTAGTCACGTATAACTAGAATTTCTAGTGCATCCATGCACAAATACATACTCTCCAACATATTAACATAAATATAATTTTCTATTGACGTAATCCTTGAACCTCCTTTAAATACAAGTGCTAGTTATAAATTCTCAAACTGATATTTTAACTCACTACACTAGCTTAGGAAAATTCACCGCTAGCAATTCACTGTGGGAAAATTCACTACCATGACAAATTCACCAACAGCAATTCACCACAGTGAGAAATTAACCGCATTAATAATTTCATCGAGGTGAATATTTCCACGGTGAATTGCTGAAGGTGAATTTTTCGTTGATGAATTGCTGGCCATAAATTTTCCATATACCCATGCTGTTTTTTGCTAATATGTATATGCTTATGTGTTGATTTGCCTTCCTTTGAGCAATTCATTCATATTTTTGACTGTTATGTATTGTATGCAGCATGTGTATGCCATATCATCATTGTTTCCCTACACTTTACAGTTTGCTGCCTTCATTTTTGACATTAACGTTGTCTTATGTGTAAATAAGGTATTTCAACTTCTATGTTCCCTCCATATGGTTTACCTTGGTATTTGTATCTTTTTCAAGAAACGATTCGAAACCACGGAGCAGTTTATTTTCATATATCAACTTTTATTCATTTGTTCCTTTAGCTTTTGTAAGACTTTATGCTTTATGTATCTACCTATGCTCTCTCATGTCATGATTTCACTAGTGAAATGTAGATTTTTTTAGTGTAGTTTATTTATGCAAAATTTTAAAAATTATTTGAAAGTAATGTTTTGTAAAATTGACATTATAATTTTATTGTTAATAAAATGTAAAAAAAAATTAAAAATGTTCAATTTTTATTGTAATTGTTTTTTTTTACATTAGTTTTTCATATTGATAATTTGAAATTTCTATGTATGCATTCATTTCTTCATTTTAATGAATATTTTTTAATAAAATTTCAAATTTTTGTGTAGGGAAAACACTATTTTGAAGAGTTTAATTTTTGCATTAATTATTTATTTAAAATAGAAAATAACTATATCATCTTGACATATAATCTCTTTTATAGCATGCCATATTTTTAATTATTTAAAATAAACATTATTACTTCCATTTAAAGTAATTAGGCTTACATTTAATGTTAATGATATACTTTTAGTAGAAATAAAAAAGATGCACAAACTAGTTAAAATAAATTATGATATATATATATTTGAAAACTACACTTTTATATTTATAAAAGGGTACTTTTAGATTTTTTAAATTTGTTATTTAGGTGAGTAGAAATAGTTGCTTATTATGCTATATGTAAAAAAAAAACACATAAGATATTAAATTCATGTTAAACCCTTTTTCTAAATCAGGAAAAATACCTTTAGATTAAACATAAAAAGATCAAACAAAATAATTCATATCCTCACTTACACAAAAATGAGATCTTCTTTGTTGAGTGGATTTGGCCATAATTATTAGCAACATTCCATGACCTTTATAGCATGTACATATATGTGTACACTTGATGTTGGATATGTTGGATATATTCCTTGTTGAGAACTTGTAAACACCTAATGAAGTTTGGGAAGCTCTAAGCAAACTATTTAAAAAAATAGATGAACTTAGAAGCCACGAGTTGAAAAATCAACTCTTAAGTCTTAGTGCTAGGAGTTTTTCAACTTTACAAGAATTCTTCACTAAATTTATATCTTTAAATGTGCAGTTAAAAGATTGTGGAATTGACACAAAATAGGATCAATTAATCCTTTCTATACTTTCCAAGCTAGGTATAGAATTTTGTGTTTGTCTCAACTTTCTACTCTACTAAACAGGCTCTTGGAGCCTCATGATGAATGCCCACACTTGATAACTTTACTGTTGATCTCACAACGGAGCAAGAAAAGATAATTAAAATGGGCACTTTGAAGTCTACTAAAGCTCGAGCCTTGCTTGTAGGGAATGAAACACAAAAAATAAATAAAAGAAAAGAAGAACATTAAAAATGACAAGGAAGTTAAGAAAGAAGGAAAATTTGACAACTCCATAATGGATAAATTTTCTCAACAAAGTAAACCAATTACGAAGAGAGTTAAATGTGACATTTGTAAAAAATGTAGACATTACAAGCATCAAGGAATGAGTAAAAAAATTGAGTCTCTTATACATATTCTCAAAAAGAATAATATAGGACTACATGATTTTGTCAAGGCATCTTCATCAACTCAGGAAATACTAAGGAAAAATAGAAATCAAAGGGAAAATCCTTTGTTTCTAACATCTTCATCTCCATCATGAATTATAGACTCTGATGCTTCACACCATATGGGTTCTTCACATGTTATTTTTTCATCCTTAGAGCAATCCAGTATGTCCACAATCACTTTAGGTGATAATACTCCATCATTGGTCGAAGGGAGAGAGTCTATCAAAGTTGAAGGAGGAGCATTTTCAAATGTTCTAAGTGTTCCTTCACTATCAAATAATCTCCTTTTAATATATCAAATATCTCATTTAGGGAAGACATAAGAGTACAGTTCTCTCCAAATTTAGTTGAGATAAGAGAATTGCAAAGCAATATGCTGGTAGCAATAGGGGAGGAAAATCACCAATATGAATTATATACCTTCTCCAATTTTTCCACAAATATTTCTCGAAAATCACTTCTAACTCATTTAGATGAAGTTAACAAATTTTGGCATGAATGGTTTGGCCATCTTAACTACCCTTATCTTGATCAACTATGTTAGAATAATATGGTCAAGGGTTACCAAAGGTTATATATTTTAAGGGACTTTGTGAAGGTTGTGCACTTGGAAAATATCTCAAAGAAAAATTTGACAAAGGAAAATTATGGATGGCAACACAATTCTTAGAACTTATGCATATTGATGTTTAAGGGGATTTTCTTCTTCCATATTTTATAAATTCTAGGTATGTTCTCACTTTTATCAATGATTTCTCATGATTCACAAGGGTCTCCTTTCATAGGAAAAAATCAAAAGTATTTGAATCTTTTCAAGATTTCCAAGCTCTTGCTAAAAAACAATCAGGGAAAGTCATCAAAGTTCTCTGAATAGATAATAGGGATGAGTATGTCAGCAAATGTTTTGAGTAGTTTTGTAGAGCGAAGGGGATAGATTTGTAGTGCCTAGTTCCATATACCCCATAACAAAATGGTGTTGTCGGAGGAAAAAAAATATATCTTTAAGGAGGTGACTGATTATATTACTCACTTTAAGGGCCTTACACCATTATACTAGGAAGAAGCAGTCAATTATGTATGTTGTACATTTGGAATAGGGTTCCTCATAAATCCGTGAAAGGTATAATTCCCTTTGAATCTTGGAAAGGATGGGAACTAGTATCTGATCATTTGAGAGTGTTTAGCTCTCTTTCCATGGAATTCATTCCAAAAGAGCATCATATGGCTATGGATCCACAATCAAAACATTTCATCTTTGTTGGATATCTAGATGGTTTAAAAGGCTATCACCTACTCCACCCTACCACGCATGAGCTTTTTATTGAGAGAAGTGTTAAGTATCAAGACAAATCTCTTCAAACTATACTCAACATTTCTCAAAATATTGTGGATTCATTGGATCTTAATTATAGTACTGATGATTTTGATCTTTCTTAGTAGATTCCTAGTACAACATCATCTTCTTCTTCTAGTTCTCATAGTGACGACAATGATGAGGGTTCATCTTCATCTAGTTCAAGATTACATTTCAAGTTGATATTTTTGCACCAAACTCACCTACATCTTGAACTATACATGGGGAAAATACATGGGTATAGGATCTAGCTGATGAAAAATAGATGAACATGAAAAATTTTAGGGGGGGCACATGCCTTCTTTACTTCATCTTTTGATCCACATGCATTTAGAGAGGCATCAACCATACCTCAATGGGATATTGCTATGGATGAGTAATAAGGTTCCTTGATTAGAAATCACACTTGGGATTTGAATTCACTTCCTTTAAGGGAAGGAAGATAGTTTGATGTAGATGGATATATCAAACTAAATTTACAACAAATGGGCTAGTTGATAAATACAAAGAACGATTGGTTGCCAAAGTTTTTTCACAAGTTGTAGGCACTAACTATACATAAACATCTACATTAGTTTCTAAGATGACTTCAATTCGAATCATACTAGTTATAGCCATAGCACATGGATGGATTGTACATCAGATGGATGTGAAGAATGCATTTCTTCATGGAAACTATGAGGTGAAACTCTATATGGAACAACCCCCAAGGCTTGTTCAGGATTCATCCTTAGTTTGTGGACTTAGGAAATATGTCTATGGTCTTAAAAAAACCCCTAGGGCTTGGTATGACAAGATGGATTCCTACCTTATATCTTCAAGTTTCACTAGATGCCATTTAGATCCTAATGTGTATCTATTTTGAAAGAATGATTCAATTTTAATACTAGCTCTATATATGTTGATCTTTCGATTATTAGGAGTACTTCATTTTCCATTGCAACAGTGAAGTCATCACTTTAGGACAAATTTAACATGACACAATTGGGATTATTGCACTACTTCCTTGGCATTGAGATTTCATAGTCCACTTTAGCAATCACTCTTGCATAACCTAAGTATACTCTTGATCTAATTGCATGGTTTCACATGACTACTTGCAAACCATCTCTGACTCCCTTTCTATCTAGAGTCAAGCTTGAGACTTCCTATACTATAGCATTGGTTGATCCTACTTTGTATCGAAAACTTGTTGGTAGTATTATATAATTTACTCATACTAGGCTATACAATGCATATACAATTGACATGGTTTCAATATTTATGAAGGAACCTAATGAGATGAATTAGAAAGCTGCTAAGGGGATCTTTCATTACATTCATGGTACTCAATTTCTTGATTCACTACAAAGTTGGTTCATAAATTGACTTGGTTGGTTTTACAAATTCAAATTCAGTTGGTGATACTGTAATGATTCAAAACATCTCTAAATGATCCATAATTTCTAAAATAATTTCAATAGAATAAGATTATTATAATAGGGTGCAAAATAAGAGGAATAATTAAATTAATTTCATTACTATATTTAAATGGAATAACATGCATACCAATGAATCAAGATATATCCAAAAAATCTTAGGTACGGAATTTATCAATATAAATGAGAATCATCTTTATTCAAAGTATATAAATTATAGGAACAACTTAGCTAACCAACATAAGGTTGCTTTCACAAGAAAAGCTTACTCACAGATTGTGAAGAGGTTGTCTTTCACATTTAAAGCTTACTCATCCATGTTCCAGCCACTAAACCTATAAGAAAATGTTAGTGAATATGGGTTTGCCTCAGTCAAACCCCATTTTGGTATTAAAACCTTGAAAAGAAAATATAATATGATATTCAAACAAAATATGATATTGCAACTTACAAAAAAAATGAGAGGTAAGCTCTTGCTTGATTGTATAGATCTTGGCTTGAATACTTCTTGAAATCTTCATCACAAAGGTTAGTTCAAATACAAACATTGTACGTAAATGACTCAGACATGATGATTAGGAATTGTGGGTTACTAATACAACAATGATGGTGTGAATCTATCGCTCAACAAGGTACCGTAAGGATAATTTATCTATTTCTAATCAAACTAATAATGATGCCATCTTATATTCCAAACAATATTTCATCACACAATAGAATGTATAAGGAATTTATTCATTAGTACCTCATGTAACGATGTTCGACACAATGTAAAATAAGTGAGAACAATCATCTATTAACAAAGATAATCATTTACCTCAAGTCAAACTAATAAATATATGTATATTCGTGTACAATACCAAACTTCTTCCACCGACGATAGATTGCATAAGGAGAAGTCTCAATGATGCCTTAAACACGTAACCACCAAAGGATTATACCCTATATGTAATATAAACTGATCGCTAATCTTTACTTGATACAATAATCATTTGCTTCATCAATTTCTTCATCAAACCCCAATTCTATTTTCGATCTATCACGCTATTTTTCTTAAAAACATAATTTTCCATTTTGAAGAATTAAAAACACTCAACCCACCTCTTTTGATCTAATAGAGATTATACTATTAGAATCTCAATTACTAACTATAAGAAATGACTATCCAACTAAGAGGCCTTGAATATGCAATATACCATTCTTAAAGAGGTAAATATCATTTTAAATTACTAATACCTTTTATATTATGATCAAAAAGTTTATAGATTAAGAAAATAATCTACATTTCTCTAATTCATTATCTACAAATTTCCCAAAAAGGAAAAGAAATAGTTTAGGATTACTTACTTAAAGAAAAGAGTTAAATTGAAGCTAAATTCTTTTAAGTGGCTTTTCAAATTTGATGAGAGAAAAGGGACTACTTTAAAATGCATGGTCTGAAATATTCTTCTAAATGTAGAATAAATAAGGCTATTGATTTTTGATTTACCAATGAAACTTTTGAGATGCAAGAATGTCTTCTCTTTTACGACAGAGTACACATCTACAAAAGCAAGGATCTAGCTTGATTGTCTAATTGGACCTACTAACAAAAAGTAAAGATGGTTTCTCAACGAAATAATAAGTGACTTATTACAGCTCATACGTTTTGCACATTACATCCACATAGGGCCCATAAGGAATTGAGTACCTGGTCACCTATATTATACTTGCTCCTCTTTTATGTTACAAGTTGTTTGACTTGCATAACATGAAACAAGTGTAATTTACAAAATGATATCACAAGAGGATCCCTGTACTTCAAAATGCTACAAGAAAATAGCATTGTATATAGTCCTTATCTTTTATATACTTAATATTAATCAGCAATGAAATAAAAAGAGAAGAAAGATGGTTATCATACTGATTGCATTCAGAATAGCATGTACAGAGAGTAAAATTTCCCATAAAATAAAAATGAAAAATCTGCTCGCTTTCCAACTACCCTTCAATAAAATGATAAATTAATTATATATATATAGCATGTATATAAACACTTCCAAAAATTACATATGCAAATGAAAAAGTTTGCACGTCTACAACTAGAAATATATTGGTTTATTTAAATTCCACAGTGACCTATTTCTTCACATGTTCCACATAATTCTTATTTTATATATTCATTAATATATATATATATATATATATACCAACGTTTAACAAAAGATAATGGCAGAGGATGCAAAGGAAATTAAAGGAGGATGTCAAATTGTTTAACTAGCCACATATATTTTAACAAGGGTGTCCAAGCATTACCATGGAGCTGGCCTTACACAACCATTGACTCCCATGGGAGTGTGCTACCTACAGGGAAATTTAGACTATAATGCCCGTTGTGCAAACCCCAAAGGAAAAAACATTACACACATTTTTAAAAAAAAATAATACAAAGTAAATGTATAACAAAACATTAAAAAATATTTACATTGCAGATTAACATCATAACGTCAAGTCCTCTAGGGTAGGCGAGGTCACATCACATAAACAACACTTAACTAAAGCTTACACATATGGCTAAAAACTTAACTAATCTAACATCGATCATAACCATTATAAAATCCATTTACAAAGGTAACATCCATGTATTCAAAAATATAAGTCTAAATACATTACATGATACAACCATAACAAATCTCATAAAATATAAATGCTTACAAATTTTGCATAATTAATACATCATCAATTGATACATTACATGCTCTCAATAAATGACTACAATGAAATCTCCCATACACGTGGGATAAATACATAGTACAAATAATGTCTAAATTACAAAATGAATAGTTGGTACAAGCTCCAACTGAAGAATGCTGAGAAGAATGAACATTGATGGGGAACCCAATGGGTGCAGAGCATGTTCCACCCAACCACGTGGGTTATAAATAACCCACTCCTGTGCTCAGAGGTTACAAGGAAGTAATCACGACCATGAATACCATAAGACAACTCCAATAAAGAATAACATAGTACAATACTCCAATAACAACATCAAGAATACATAGATCATTAACGACAACAACAAAGACTCAATCACAATAACTTAAACCATAAAACACATCATAAATAAACCAAGGCAATAACCATTAACCACATGCCAAGTAAACCAAAGAACCAATCACAATAGACTTCCAAATGAGTCTGAAACAACAATCAGAACACACTTCCAGAGGTAACCAAGAAAGCAAAGCACAAGGCATAAGAGTATCTAATGGAGAGTGTCATTGCATAGCCTACATGGGTTATCCTAGCCCTTCCTCCAACCTGAGGCACCAGCCCCCATCTATGGTTATCCTGGCCCTTCCTCCTACTTGAGGCACCGGCCCCATAGGGTGACTCATGCAGAGCCGTAACCTCTCTTGAGGATGAGGTTGTGACTTTTTCAACCACAGCCTTCTCAGTCTACCATTAGTCTGTGAAAACCGTAATGCATAGATGAGGTATCCAAGATTATCTTATATATTTTTGCTACCCATCCGCCTAAGTTCTATTATTAGGTTTTCACTTGTTAATCTACTCTTACATGTGTTATCCTGAACCCTTCCTCCTATTTAAGGCGTCGGCCCCCACGAAGAGCCACTCTCCTTGAGACCACAAACATAAAAACATCAAGGAAGGGTTGTACCATAGGAATAAAGCATGTATCTCAACCAAGACACCTGAGGCATTACCCATCTCACTAAAACACATAATCAAAATCTCAACAAACTCGTACAACCCTTCCCAAAATAATAATACTAATATCTTGCAACATCAAGAGCACATTAAATGAGGATAAACATCCAATGATAAAATCACGCCTCTAGAAGCCTAAGGTTTACTACATCCATAAATGGTTGCACAATTACAACAGGGTTCCCACATCAAAAGAAAAACCAAAACCATAATCCAAAGAAACTCATAGGACTTTAAACTCAAAATACGTAACAATATTATGCAACATTAAACAATTCGTTTATTCCATTTACTAACCTTCATTTTTCTTAGAATAATTTTGAACTACAAATCAAAGATTACTCTAACAAATATAAATAATTTTTCCCTTTTCAATTAACCAATACTATTAAAATTCCCAATTTCACATTCATAAGCATAAGAATTCAATATATTACTTGCAATTATATATATATATATATACAATATTTATACATTTAATATTCTGTTATAAACATTTAGTTATAGTTATGCTAATTAATACACAGATATATATATAAATTAAATTAAATTAAAATTAATTAATAAAAAAATGAATTAAAAAATGACTTATTTTTCCTTACAAGGGGAAACCCCATATGAAAGGACTGTGTGCACTTCAAGGACTATCAACCCACTTCTTAGCACAAAACCCAAAGCTGACCTCCATAGGATTTGGCCCCAAACTGACACAATATGGTACTTCAAAAAAAAATCAAATAATAAATATATATATATGAATATATACGTCTATAAGATAGTATATATATAGATATATTTAATCATATAAAATTTATCCAAAGGAAAATATTTTATTACAAATATCAGCATAGTATATATTTATATATATATACATATATTATGTATATCCATATATATATATATATACATATAGGGAAATATTACAAATCCATTTTAATAAAAAGATTGATCTTTCCCACGACAGAATGATAAAGAAATTGGACATTTTCAAACAAAATTCGACAACATTTCCTTTGGTTTGTTTGCAACTCAGAAAATTTCTAAAATTCTAAAAGAATTTTCTTTCACAGAAAGTCTATAATTTATTTATTTATTTCAATTCTCTTTTTTTTGAAATAGAAAACTAGAGAAATAAGAAAATGGAACCTGGAGTCTTGTGCTATTGAAATTTTGATGAAGGTTAGCTTGATCCAGATAGCCTTTTGAAGAGCTCCCGTTCCTTCTTTAGAATTTTTCCACTCGATTTCCTTGTTCAAATTTCTAATCTAATATTCAATTCAAAAGAACCTCCCCAAAACAATGAAAGAAATGAAACAATTAACTAGAAAACCCTAGAGGATCCAATATTTCAGAACTATTATTTTTTTGTAACTTTTGTCAAAATTTTCCTGTGAATGAAAAATATCACAAATTTTCTATTAAATAAAAATATATCTCTTCTTTTTTGAAAGCTCTAAAAATCCAAATTAAAAGAGGTTTTCTAATTTTATTCCCAGTGTTTCAGCCAACACTTAACACTCATTAGTCTTTTTTTATCTTTTCTTTCTTTTCTTGATTTTTTTTCTATTTAACAACCCTTTTTCTTTTTAATTTTGATTTTGCAAGCTTTACTTGAAATTCACACAATTTAATTTATTTCATAATTATCCTCAACAAGCTTATTTCATTAAATTATCAAAATATTAATTTCCTTAAATAATTTAATTTACACTTTTAAATAAATCACATAACTTTTAATATAAGAATTTTTATATTTTAATACAAATTATTCCAACACTATTATAAACATTTATTAACATCATTAAATTATATAAATTACATCATACAAAACATCAACGTAAAATAAATACCAAAATACACTCACACAAATTACTATAATAAATTGCAAAAATGACAAAAACAAGGACACACAATACCACTCAATCAGGACGGTTTGACAAACATGGGACAGGGTGACTTCCTTGTCATCTATGTTTCAACATCATGCCCGTTAGGTTAAATTGATGCTCACCCTGTCCTACCAAAGCAGGTGGAATTGAGACTCTGTACCTGCAATTTCGTCATACAAACAAGATCGTGTACATGTATATAATATATAATGAAAATATCACATTGTGAGAATGAATTGCAGTGTAGTAGGGCACTCATGAACGAGTGGTGCTACACTGTCCTCTCACCAAAACTATTCTAACAATACAACATTAAATATATAAAGTAGCAATTCTAACTAACTGATCACATCATAAACTAATTACTAAACCATTGCATCGCAATGTATTACTGAAATCAAATTAACATCACCAAACCAAATGTAACCATAATGTCATATCAATAATCCATGTCATCACATGAAATAGCATAATCATCAATCAATCTAAACTAACCAATCCACCAAACCAACCAATAAATAGTACTATCATAGTCTCAAAGTATCAAACAAAAGCATAGAAAAATAACAAGTCAAAACAAAAACATGACGAGTATTACATAGACTCACAACTATCACCTCAACATTCTCTTATGTAATGAAACAACATTGCAAGAAATTATATTATCTATAGGCTATTCTACGACAAGGAGGAGGGCTAGCATGATGATATATCACGACGAGATAGTTCCTTGAATTCAAATAGAATATTCTTTAATTTTATCTTGGTAGACATGCAGGTGAATGGCAGAGGTATATACAAGGTGGTGAAAATTATGGTATACTACCTCCAATGATAATGAATTCTCAGTTTTTAAAAGATCATAAGATATGCCAAAAAAACAAAATGGATTAACTGAAAAGGCTTTAGAAACATGCATAGAAATACATTGACAGACGTGGAACCAATTTTGTGTCATTGTAAAATCTTCAAAAAGAGATTATGGGTATCCATCAAAGTATAATGTAAACACCCTAGTAGATTCGTATGCAATTGTAGAAACATAGACAAGCCATGCAACTATTTGATATAATATCTGAAAGAAAAGTGCTTGAACGACTTTTACAATTTTACTCAAATATGCACATATAGATTTATTTTACAACTATCATCTACGAGCTAAAGAACTAGGAAAGACTAACACTGATGTCATTGTCTTCAGACAAAAATACATGCAAGGCTTCATTACCCATCAAGAACATTGAGCAAAATTCTAAATATATCATTAATCATCAGATAATAAGCATACCTTTACCATCTCCCTCCTGTCAATGGCATTTCTTTTGATAAGATTCTCTTTGGTAGGAACAATGCACTCAACCTAATCGGTATTTTCTCTGTCCCCGCTCTCAGCGAGAAGATGAACTCCATGGTCACTATCAATTCTAACCCCATCTCCCCAAAACAAAGACCATTATAATTTTTTTACAATATTCCTTCTTTTACCGCACTCTTCCCAAGTCAATCGACTCATATCCTTCGCTATTGGGTAGGTCATTGGAGTTTTGATGAATGTCGCGCTGAGATGAAGTTAACATAAACCTTCACTAGTATTGCCAATGTTCTGCTTCTGACCTCCTCTCCCCCTTTTCATTGAAAATTACCCCCAGTTGTATATAAGATATCCAAGTGTTTTACTTCCCCCTCTTCTTTTATAACTACCATTGTGCTTTTAATGGTCCGTTTCTTTCTCCATGAGTCCAGTAAATTGATTCTCTTCCAGCCATGTGGAGATATGCAGGTTGGGTGTTAAATTAAATAGTAACTCCTTAACCATTTTGTTGACCACCATAATGAATCTTTTCCTTTTTGTGCAGTTATGCATTAGTTGTCACCACTATCTTCAAATTAATATGCAATTTGTAGCTCCCTCTTTTAAATTTACCGATGTCCCACATTATAAATCTACTATTTCAAATGCAAATAATTAATTCCATTTATTTAAAGGAGAGTAAAAAATATTTATTTATTTTATTCAAATCATCAAATGGAGTATTGGGATTAGTTAGGTATAAAGAATAGGGTTGTGACAGATATTGAGCATCAGGTAAACCCACAAAACTAGTTTACAATTCTAGTGAGGAAGGAAAATTGTAAAAAACATCTCCATGCAAAAAAAATTGGTTTTTGGGGGTTCAAATGAACTTTTGGTTTGAGTGAACCTAAAGGGGGTTTTCTAGAACCCCCCTTTGAGCAAACCCATAAAATGTTGGGTCCAACATTTCTTCAGAGAAAAAGCAAAGGAAAGGGTTGTGGAAAGGGGGTTCACTTGAACTAGTGTTTGCTCAAACCTCACTTTCCCCACTTCTCCCCATCTGGCACCAAAAAACTACAAAATTTTTTCCTTTGAAGCTCGAGTTGAGGATGAAAATGGAGGAGACTTCTAAAAACCAACTAGATTATGGTAGTCCTTGGAACAAGCTCTCCAATGAATATAATTTTAATATGTTTTGGTTTTATTATGTATTTGTTTTTTTAGTTTGATTAAAATAGGTTTTTCAGGGAAAATCAAGCTCTCCATTTTGCATATGTGGAAAAATAGCAGATTATCAAATTTTTTTTTGAAAATATCAGTATACTAGATATTGATGTCATTGATCCAACAAAAAAATTAAATTGAATTTTGATACATAATTTTTTTTATGTTGTGCATACAGTCCACCTGTGTCTAAATTGTAATTAGTTTGACTTTGAAACTTGATTAAGGAAAAAATATTCAATAAAAAACTATGAAACCAATTGGAAGCACTAGATATCATAGTTACAAATCTAAATTCAAAAAAAATAGAGTTTTGTCCTTCATGGAAAAAAAAATTATGTTGTATATGGTGAGCATCACTCCCTAAAAATGGTGATTACTGAAAAAAACTAGTTTTCGAAGGAGATGGAAAGAGAAGTGTAATCAGATTGCAAAATTTTTGAAAAAATATATTTAGAATCTACAGAAAAAATTTCACAAATCACTAGTTTACATCATCTACAAATTTCTCAAGGTTTAGCTGCTATAGGTGCCCAAAAGTGAAGATTTAGTTAGAAAAAATTAGTTCAATGTCTAGTTTGGCTAGAAATTGTAAACCAATATTGTGGGATCACCACATCCCAAGTCCACTTTATGTTATAGTTTTTTACATGGTTCAAGTCCTATCAGTCAAGATCTACCAAGAAGAAAAATGCTATTACTATATCATCCATAGAGGCAGAATTTAGGGGTCTATTAACTCAACTACTAAGGCTTTATAGCTTCAGAGAATTCTTTCTCATTTTGGTATTCCTTTCAAGAAACCCACAATCATCTATAGTGGAAACTAGACCACCATTCAGATATGTAGGAATTTGGTTCAACATCAACAAACCAAATACATAGAGATTCATATGTATTATGTTTGAGAGTTTATTCATGAGTGGATCATCAACTTAGTGTTTTGTCAATCTTTAGAGAAGGTTGCTGAAATTTTCACCAAACCCTTTATTAAGAATAAGATCATTCATTTATGAGCTCTTCTTGATGTGAGGTCTACATCAGTAGTAGTATCATCTTTTGTGGTGAGGGGATTTCTAGCCTTCTTCTCATCTTATATCTCTTTTGGAGGATAGTTTTTTTCCTACTAGGTTTTCTATGTTACTCTATTTATAGGATATTTCATTGCACATGGGTACCTTATCAAGCTTCATAGTTGGGACTAATTTCTTTTACATTGTACATAGGTACCTCACCAGGCTAGTAGTCAAGACCCATTTCTTTTGTGCCCATCTAGGTTATGATTAAGGGGGTTGTTAGTGTAAATATTACATTATATTGTATACACATAGGCTTTAAGCCTACTTAGGAATCTGTGACACTTGTACACGCAAGGTGTTAATGTTAGTTAGGATCTTTAGAGGTGTCGACTCACTTTTGACACCTCATGTTACTTTTATGGTACGAAACTCGCCACCACTCTATGAGTTAGGATTCCTATCCTCATTTCATAGAGATTGGATTCCTTTCTTATCCTATATATGTACACTTGGTTTAAACAATACACCTGGTCAACTTCATATAGTTTGTGTTCATTGTGCTTGACATTGATCTTTGTATTTGTAGCTTCTTTCAACTTATGGGCTAGTGCAAGATCATGGCGGTCAAAACTAGTCACTTAAGTGGCAATGAAAATTTAAAAAATTGAAGTTAGGCAACTTGACATAAAAATTTAATAGGTTATTAACATAATTCAAAAAATATGTAAGAACAAAGTTTGAAAAAAATTGAATGTTGTTTCTAAGATACTAGTCCTCTTTTGGAATGAAATCTCAATACAATAGTTCTAAATTTTTAGGAAAAAAATTAAAAAGTAGTTGTATGTCTGACCAACCTAAGTACAAGAAAAAAATAATATATTTTTTTGAAACTATTAATATAATTAGAGGACACATGCCCAGATGTGTCTCATTTTTTTTAATAATTTTTTTGCAAGTAAATAATTAGTTATGAAATTTTTATAAGAATGTTTTTATAAATATTAAAACTTGTTTGTCTGGCCACCATAACTTGGTCAAAAATTTATGAAAACCAATTTTCATTTTTTTTTTTAATTCTATAGTATTACAAGCATAGAATGTGTCACATCTTTTGGATCCAAAAATTATGAAATTGTTTAAGAATTATAGACATTTTTCAATCAACCTATCAATCAGGACATTAGTCAGAATGCATGTAGAAAACCAATAATATTAATTATATAATCAATTCCAAATAATTCATATCTTATATTGGTGGAAATTTAATTTGATCAATAAACTCTTTTCATTTCATCAAATTTGGATAAAAAAATGTCGTCAGCCACTTTTGAGTCATATCACCACTTTTTGGACCCCCATGATCTTACACTCACCCTTATGCTTGATTTCTCATGTGTGCTTCCTTTTTTCTTTTCATGCTTTATGTGAGAGGATTGAAGTCTTGATTTATATATGTAGTTGAGTGAAGATATGCATGTTTGAGATTAAATCATAGGTGATTGAGATAAATTTGAGGAATTGTATCATGTGCAAGGGGCTCTTTTAATTTACTTTAATTTAATAATTGTAGATAAATTGGTTTTTGGACCCATTAATTCTAATTTTGAATGGATATATTTATTTAATTTTTTATTTATTTATTAGTTGATGATGGATTAATTTAATATAATAATGAGGTTAAAAGGGTAAGTTTATTTTGATTTAATAATGATATAACAATAGATTAATTTTATTTACTTTATTAATATGATAGAAATAATTTTTTTTATTTTAATAAATTAGAGTGAGTGTATGGAAATGCTATACAAATAAGTGGCCAAATGAATTATTTTGGCCATAATACATTCTCATTATTAAAAACTAGAAATAACTCAACCATGTTATAGCTTGTTAAATACCTAGCCACAATATGATCATGTTATGGCTTGGTAAATACCAATTCATAATGCTATCACATTTTTGTTTCATAAAACAACACATTTCATGTTTGAAAAAATATGATTGCATTTTGCAGAACATGAAATGCACCATGTATCATGTTCCAAAAAACACAATTGAATTTTTCAGAACATGAAATACATCATGTTTTCTGAAACATGAAATGTGTCATGTTTCATGTTCCACAAAATGCAATCAAATTTTATGGAACATGAAACATGATTGTGTTCTATATTTTAAAAAACATGATCATAAATTTTAAAATAGAAAATGCAACAAAAAAATATAATTGCATTTTTAAAACACGATTACATTATGCAACATGCTCATATTTTTTAGTCCAAAAAAGTTTTAGCCATTTTTCTTTAGAATAGCTTTAGATAATGAGCCTATAGGATAGGATGTTAAATTTCCTCAATTTCACATGTTTTTGACCTACAATAGAGTTTTTCAACTTGCAATCATCATGTTTACACATTATATAACAATATTTAATAAAATTTACCACTAAAATGTCATAGGTCTTGTTAGCTTTTTATCATTTTTTAATATTTAAAATAATTAGCATATTTTATTTAATTTATTTTGATAATGTCTCAATATTCCATAAATGCATATGTATTGATATTTATTTATAACTTTTGATCACTTATCAAAATTTTAAAAAATAATAATATATGATTGTTCAACTCTTTATTCTTTACATATTAATTTTATTTTTATATTTTTAATTATTTTTATGCAAATTATGTAATGCATGTTAGGAAAATGGTATCTCAATCTTCAATTATAAAAGTTATTGTTATTAATAAGTTTACATTTGAGCACAAATTGGTCTCAATTTTTTTCCCAAAGCTACATAATGGCTAAATAAACATGCTAGAAAAGTTTCATTGCAAGTTCATGTCTAGATTTGAAGATTTTAAAGTACCCATTTTAAAAACTTTTAAAGTCCAATTTAAGGTCCCTAGAGGTTATTTTTGGGCCCAAAATTGGTTGTAATTGGAAAAATAGTTATAGGTTGATACAAAACTTCACAAGATTTTTTATATTTTAAATGGTTTATCAATCAAACTCTTAGATCAAAAGTTATGACCTTCAAAAGTTGCATCTTTTGAATTGGGAAATTTAAAAAATTGTTGGAGACATAAATAGCTACAAGGGGAGGTATATGTATTAATGTTTTTTTTGACATAACTAGGGCATGTTGACTCAAGATAAGTTGGGTACCACTTTTTGGGTGGTTTTCAATCATTGTTTTGTAAATACTATTTGATGGTTTCCTGTATTGTATCTCCTATAAATGAGATGGTTGATATGGAGGTTGTGCTTGAGAATCTTATAGTTTTTTATTTTCCTTTGAATCTCTTGTTTTTGATATTCCTATGAAAATCTCGTTCTACAACTATTTTGTAATCTTGTTGATTTCTAAATAATATACGGGGTAGATTTTGGAGTGTTGGTTTTGTTGTAAAAGGATTTTCCCCACATAAGTCATTATGTTATGATATATATATATATATATGTGTGTGTGTGTGTGTGTGTGTATAAGTAATTATTGTAAATATCTAAAAAAAATTGCATAAGACTCCTCTCAAGAGTAGTGTAGTAAGTTGTTTTGCTACCTTAGCTTCCTTACAAGTGGCATCAAATTATGATCACCTTTTCTTTTAGTTGTGGGTTGTTGGTTTTTTGAGCTAATCCAATTTTGAGTGGGAGCTTGTGTTAAAAATACTTTGTGATATTTTTATAAGAATTTTTAGATTGTAAACACATGGAGAGAATGGAGATAGAGAAGCTTATAAGTAACAATTTTGACATGTGGAAACTAAATATGGAGAATCTATTAATTGATCAAGATCTTTGGATATTCTTGATGATAATATTTAAATTCCTAAAACTGGTTATATGGATTATATATGATGTTATGGACTATAAATACAAGGGTCTAATAAAACTATTCCTAGGAGTAGACTCTGTTTTAAGAAATTTCTATGAAGGGTCCTCTATAAAGAAACTATAGAAGAAACATGGTGAGATATATCAAGTTGAACCTTTAGTGAATAAAATTTTATTGAGGAAAAAATTATATTTCTTGATAATGGATGAGGGAATTTTAGACCAATAGG
This sequence comes from Sequoia sempervirens, assembly GCA_007258455.2. Taxonomy (NCBI): domain Eukaryota; kingdom Viridiplantae; phylum Streptophyta; class Pinopsida; order Cupressales; family Cupressaceae; genus Sequoia; species Sequoia sempervirens. The sequence goes on from VDFB02148307.1 coordinate 22,688, forward strand.
AAGGATTCAATATGTTGGTGGCTCAATTGACACCATTTGGTGTAAGGCTTGCTGTGGAGGAGAGATGTCAAATATTTCCTTGTTCTTTTCTTGATTTGTGGGGTTCACTTGTTAGAGCTATTGGAAGTACTTCTATTTTCTTGAATTTTGGAAATATTGTGGATTTTCTAATTTCTAAAGAATTGAGAACTAAGGTATTCATCAATGGTAAGGAGACCCTAATTATTTATGTAAAACTTAATTAAAATAGCAAGAAGAGTGAGAAGAATTATAATAAAAGTCTAAGGGATGATCCAAATATACTAAAAATTCTAAAGCTATTTTCTAGAACTACAATAAGCCTTAACAATTCCATAAGGAGTGCACAAAAGAAAAGACGAAAAATAAAAAAGTTGACTCCAATTATGAATTTGATAAAAAAATATGGTGATGCATTTATTGCAAATTTGGATAATTTTATAGGTAATGATGAACAGTTAATTTACTTGGGTTCATATTTCCATATGACTAGTGCATATTAATTTTCTAAATATGAATATTTTGATGGAGATAAAGTGTAATTTGGTGATGATTCTTATTTAAATATTATTGGCTATACTAAAGTTATAATTAGGTTTCGTGATGGTAGAATAAAATAGATTAATGTTATTTTACATATTGTTGGATTAGCACACAATTTATTATCGATGAGTAGATAAATAGATGCAAGTGTGCAGGTAGTCTTTTATTATGTAAGATGCAAGATGGGTACAGGTTCTACGGTGATCACTAAAGGTGTTAGATTTAGAACATTGTATAACCTTCACACATGTACTTTTGAGTATAATAGCACTTCTTTAAAAATAAATTTTATTGCTACTTTGTTTTAAAAGATGACGGTTTTATCTTAAAAAAATCATGATCATGGATTTTGGGTACCCAAGGGTGCTCTTTCTTGTCAATTAAAATTGTGTACATAAAATACTATGTTATGTGACTAGAGACTTGGTCACATTAGATAAAATAGTCTAAGTAAGTGGAAAACTGAAAACCTTGTTGATGTTGAACACTTCCAAAGATAGAGAGGAGGGGAGGCAAATTAGTCTACATAAAACATAACCCCTTCTGAAACATGAAACTTTCAGTACAACTCAAACTCCTTTACCATAAAGGATGGAACTTTAAGTAAAGCAGTAACAAAGAAGAATATAGCAACTTGAATCTTTAACACCTTCAAAACAATTTATCAATGAAAGAGATAAAGAACACACACATGCACAAAGAGACACTAGATTTACATGGAAAATTGAATAAGGGAAAAACCATAGTGAGAGTTAACTCATAATATAAGGATACAAAAGGAACTTGCAACACTAAAGTACCAACCAACTCAAGGAGAAAGATATAGAGGACCTACTGAGATTCACTATCTTAAAGAAGGTTACAAAATATATATAGGAGAATTACAATGATTTCCAACACAACTCTCTATTGACTGAGGCATTCAAGCATAATTTATCTTTCCTTTCACAATATTTAGCACTATCTCTACTAGATATTCAATACAACTCACTCACACATTCTTTTCACACTTGTACACTACTTCATTCTTATTGCATCTGAAATGATCTTTCATTTATATCCACCACAACACTTTAATTATTTGATTAGTTTGAACAAGAAGAGAATAAACAATGAATCAACTAGTCAGCCACCAAAGAATGATGTGGTCCTCTCCTTAGGATATAGAGGACAAAAAATAATCTTAAGACTTCTTTCAATGTGATTCAAAATGATTTACATGCAGGAACACATCAACCTAAGATGGGAATCAGGAAACATATGATGAACATTGAAGTGCTCTTTAATTAAATTTACTAGATGTAATCTTAAAAGGATAGGTTGGACCCAATCTATCATGAAACATCTTCCTAAATCTAGCTTAAACCCCCAAGCACATGAAAAAGCAAAGGAGAGGCCCGCCAGCCAATACCACTAAATAACCTAGAATGTAAAAGCTACAAATTATGCTAAAGTGCCAATTAGCAACATGCATCAGATAGGGATGTTACTTGAACATAGACATCACTTCCATACACTTTTCATATGTCATGCCATCAATACCCACCACAAACCAAACGGTACATAAAAACTCTATTTAGGAAACATAGAATACATAATCAAATGATGAAGCATTTGTAAAATAGCTTGCAAACCACTTCATTATATGAGATTGGAACTAAGAAATTGCATAGAAGTTGTGAACACATTTAGCAAGTGACATGAGAAAAGAAATCACTATAGAGAAATGTGGAGAATTTCCCAGACTAGTCTAGACAACTAGCAACACTAACAACCTTCTACAGCTAATAGGAACCTCATCAGAAACATAGATGACTTGAAAAGATAGGAGTGAAATGTACATAGAGCACTCACATTGAATACCAAATTGCAAGACTAGAACTGCAATAATGGAGGAATGCATAACATCCTCTTAGATGGACTTCAATGCTGCTTCTTGAACCAAAAATATTTGAGCAACTTGCAAAGACTAGAACTTCCTTTTATTAACTCATATGTCTGGAACATCAAGAGAGGTCATAAGATTAAAATGGTGAAAAATAGGTTTATTCAAAATGAAATGGGGAATGTAACAATCTTATCTAGTTTCATTAGGAAGCCAGATCTAAAAGTAGGATTAACTTTCATCCCTAGGTGATTCAACCCTATCAGAGATCTTTACTATTTTCCTTTTATGAAAAGATGAGGTAAAATCTACCTAAACAATACTTTAGGGAGGAAAAAAATAGTAAATGAACTCAATTATGCAATGTTCAACTTGGATCACCAATTTAGAGCATAAAAATAATCAGAAACAACAAAATTTTGGTAGATCTAAGAAGGGTAAGACACTTTGCACCTTTCACCAAAAGTTGTTGTTGAGTGTCCTCTTGGGACAGATTCACCCCTAGGGTGAATGGGTGGGTCTGGATATAGGAGTCAAAAAGATGTTTTGGTAGTCCCTCTGGTTAGAGTCTACATTCTGATTCCTTTAAAATATATAGTTAGAAAGTTAAAATAAATTCTACAAGTGAATTTCTATTTCTTTACAAATTTGATGACAACTTTAAAAACTTTGAAAAATTGAACTTTTGATCAATCTTGATCCTTCTTCACCTATAAATCCACAAACACAAAGAGGTATTTTTTTTTTGTTTTTGGTGAATGGGGGTTTGCCTTGGTCAAGCCTTGTTTTAGTAATTAAAACTTGAAATAAAATGAAACATGAATGGAAGGAATGATGAATGAAAAATTACATGTTTACCTTCTGAGCCAGAATGAAGATCATAGAGGGACTAAAGTCTAGCATACCAAGGTCTTGATCTTGCATGAAATGGATTGATTGGATGTTGATCTTGATGTTTGAAT